>JAECUM010000975.1:0-118861 GCA_016617855.1 Megalonaias nervosa
CTTTTTGACTTGTTGTGGTTTGTGTAGATGTGCAAAAACATTTTACCTTTTTTCCTTCAGCCTATTTTTGGGGACTTTTCTTAAAAAGTCTTAAAAAGTCTGTTTAAGTAAGGGCACATAACTAAATTTCAACTTCTTGTTGCTTCTTCTCCCACACTGCTTGGTGGATTCTGTTGGAACCATTTTAGGCTTGATATGTGATAATTGCAGTTTTTGTTCTTGAAACAAAAAATTAAGAAAGGGAAATTTTGAGACTTAGCTTGTTTGTGTAGTATTTATGCAACCTGTTGCAATATTATTGCTCAACATTCATAGAGGTGTAGGAAACTGTATTATCTTTTATCACTCCAGAGGTATTAAGAGAGGTGGGAAATAAATTATTTGTGTAGATAAGAAAAACTGTGTTCAAAAGAACATGCCTGAAATGTGGATTTATGAATGTCTTTGTATATATATATATATATATATATATATATATACATATATCTTGTTACATTTTGTTATTATTCTTTTAGGCCAAAGACAGGTGTAATGGCCTGGAGATAGATGGAAGAAGAATCAGAGTTGACTATTCCATTACTAACAGGGCACATACACCCACACCAGGAATTTATTTGGGCAAACCTACTGGGTGAGTTAACTCACTAAATGTAAATCCCTGTAAAACATGCAGTTTGTGATAAAGAATGCAAACAAAAAGATCACTTCTTCTTACCAGTAGCACTGCTACTTTAAGAGTTGTAGGATGTATCATTTTGGCTCACCTAACCAAAAGGCCAAGTGATCCTCCATCATGCAGTGTCTGTCTGTCTGTCATTCATCCATCAAGAGTTGCTATTTTAAAATCTTCTCAAAAGCCATATAACCATTTTAAACCAAACTTAACTGAGGGTATTCTGGCATGAAAGTATTTCAGATTCTATAGAAATTATTCCAGTCTGTTCGTTAATTTGGCTGCTCCTTGAAGCAAGTTTTGAAAAACTGCTCAATAGAATTTGACCAAATTGACAGAAAGCAAACAAGCATAAGTAGGAAGACCTTTAAAGAACTTTTAAAAATCCATTGAACAGAAATAAATTTGACCAAAAGGGATTCTGGTAACAAAAAACATCTTTCAGCTTGATACAAATGCTGTTCAGGCATCTGATTTCAATAATTCGCTTTCAACAAAAAAAACCCCAACTAGTTGACTGCTGAGTAGAATTGAAATAAATTTGACAGAAAGTAACTTTGCATAAAAAGTTTCAACTTTGCTTGAAAGATGCTGACCCACTATTCATTATGGCCATACTAAATTATGGCAATCTTTTAAACATCTTTTTCTAAACAAACAAGTCAAACAGAGGTTGACTGAATTTCACAGAAAGCAACCTGGCTTCATATCCTTAAGGTTTGCGCAGATGTCTGACCATCCAATTCAGGTGCCATTACTTAAACTTAAATAGTATCATAATGTCAAAGTTTTTCTTGGCAAGCTGCCTGTGCATTTAGATGTCAGCCAGGTGAGCCGTCTCAGGCCCATTGGGGCTGATTGTCTCAATAATTTTGAAAAAAGTCACTACTGATTCAGCTTTTTGATTAAATATTTTTTATTATTTTCAGCGCACGATCTCCTTCACCCTATTATGGTAGTGGTTATAAACGCAAAAGTCGCTACTCCAGGTCTAGATCCCGATCAAGGTCGTATTCACCACGTGAGTATGAATTGCAATAAATATAGCCATAAAAATGCAACCCCATCTGTCCTTGCCTAACCATTATTACCCTGGTGCTGGGGCGCATATTGATGAGATTGATCATGCAGTTTGACCTTTTAATCCAATATCCATTGGGGAAAAGTGCACTGGAGAAAAAAAAACTAGGGATAGTAGCATGCAAGCATTTTACTCGCTTTATGTTGAGGGACAAGTCACCAGTTGTGTGATAAATGTAGACCATTGTACCTGTTTTCTAACTGAACTGGGCCATAATAATGTTATTAAGGTCAAACAGCAAGATCAGTGAGGTTGAATCTGTATAGTCAGGAATTAACCATTTAGACCTTGTTAATATTAGAATTTGGAAGAAAAAAATACATATTTTTGCCATCTAGGTGCTTTAAAACAAATTTCCTCACCCAGTGATAACTATTTTCTGCATGATGCAGATATATAGTGTACATAATCTGTGGATTATGGTCAAAAATTTAACTTGGCACAATAAAAGGAACAACTTTTTGGGAGCATTTTGATATTAGCAACTTCGTGATATCTGTTGAAGAGCTACAAGAATGGGTGTGGTCACCTTCATGTTTGTACTTGTAAATGGTAACTTTTAATGTTATAGACAATATTGTGCTGCTGTCTTTGTTGGTGGGGACAAAATTCAGTGATGTATAATTGATTGTCTCCTTGTGGCTAATAAAAATTCGTAGAACTTTCTATAGGCTGCAGCTTTATGATTCATCTTCCACAAAATTGCAAAAAATGTTAATGAAATAATATGACTGAAACTTTAGAGAACTACTTTGATTTCATATTCCTATATTGACAAATATTATGCCTCATTGCAGATGTAGGTCATTATGACCCATGTATTATGATTCACTGATTTGGGGTAATTATTTCACTCTAAATTAATTTCTTAGGCACTGTTCATTACATTTGGTTGTTAATGGGAAGTGGGAGTTCGATAATTGAGCATGTACCTGTTTATTACCAGGTGTCTGAATGGTAAACTTCCTGATTTACCATAGTTCTTGCTACTTAAAAAAAAATGGCTAGGTTGTTATTGAGTCAAGTATCATTAACCTACTCAGATTCTACATCTATCTGTAGTAAATTATGCCACTTAGTACCATCTATACCAAGAAAATATCAAGCTTATTTAAACGCCTAATAGTTACTGTGCTTGTCACATTAAATATTCTTATTGCATCATATGCATGATTATTCAGGCTAAGGTATGCTTAGTATCTGTTTTGTTTTGACATGGCGGAATTTCGATCCAACAATATATTATGGCATAGTGTCCATTCTCATTTGCTAAGCATCATTTATATTGCTAATAACAGTAACATATTTGATGGTCATTCAGATCATTTATGTCAAGAGAGGCAACTCAGAGTTAGGCTTATGTTTAGATCTGGTAGTAATCTCCATTATATATACTATACCACTGATAGTAAGACTAGAAAAATAATAGACAATGCTTTTAAAAGGAAATCACTGCAATAATTCATCCATTAATGTTTCAAATGTTAATCAAAATTAATTGACTAATGACATGAGGAAAAGAAGATTTGGAAAAATATAAAGATAAAAAAAAATAAAAATACAAAGATAAAGCCATGTGCTTATGATAGTAAAAAGAATCTTGATTAGAAACATCAAAACTTGCGTTCTTCAGTCTGATCATATGTAAATTAGCATCACTGGTATTCTTGAAGTTATCAGTGTTCTCAGTACTTTGGCGTGTGTGTGTGTGTGTGTGTGTGTGTGTGTGTGTGTGTGTGTGTGTGTGTGAGAGAGAGAGATGGGGAAGGGAGGTATTTGGATTCAAAACAATGTGCCAAAATTCATTTAAATTCATTTCACTCCCTCATCATAGATCCCCCCACCTCCAAAGTTCAGGATAGGTAAATTTGAAACTGGACAACTGCAGTTATTTTTGCTGTCAATAATCAATCTGGATGGTGTAAATAAATTTATTTTTAGGCTGTTCCATTAAAATATGTAGGGACAAAGGAAACACGGTTTTGACAGTATATACATTACAAGTGCTATGAAGTTGTTGACCTGTGTCAGCTGTGCATATTTACTTTCATCGATGTAATTTCTGTTAAAGTATAGCTTCACACAGTACCAGTAAATGTTTTCCATTTGTCTGTATTCTTTGTCTTAGTTTCAGATCACCAACACATGTTCCTGGACTGTAGTAATGTCTCCTATAAAATTTTTTTAATAAATGGAGACCAAATGAACAATTATTTGGTGTACATCTTTTTTCAACTAATGTAGAGTTCCACAAAAATTCTCTTCACAGAGGACTAATATGATAAGCAAATACACACATTAGAATTGGCTAATAAATCTCTGAAGAATATATAAACTTTATACTGCTTTGTTCAGTGACTACCATTCTGAAGTTAAATGGACATGACAGTCCTTTTAACTTTTTCGGAAAGATAAAAAAATTTACATTCCCTATGATAAAGATTTATTGCCAAAATTATTGTTAAAGATAACAAGGATGACCGAAGATAACAATAACTAAATATTTTTAATATAATTACTTCATCAAAGCTTATCACTCTGAAACATTCCACATCAGAATGTTAATTTATTACATGACTAACATTGTTCCACTGTTAAGCAAGAATAGAACCATGAACCCTTTGCATGCACCACAAATGCTATGTGTACGTGACCATAGATATTCTTAGGTATGGAGCATAAAAGCAGAATCTTTCTGAAAGGGTATGATCTGTGTGGAGCATTGGTTTCTGTCATTGGTGATAAAATCATGTGTGCAACCACGTGTATTCTTAGGTATGGAGCCTAAAAAACTGAATCTTTTTGAAAGAGTGTGATCTTTGATGAGCACGGGTTTCTGCCATTGCTGTAACTAACTAGTTATTTTCTCAACCTTAACCTTCATTAGATATTGTAAGCAAAACATTATTTTTGTAGAGATTTGAGACAAATTCTGTTACAGCTTTGTATTTTGTTATGAGAGGAAATTATTTTTACATCAGATTTTGTCTTTTCAAATGAATAGAAGCATAAAATAATATTATGTCTTGTCCCTGATCTGTTTATAGTTGACTAATATTGCATATTCGTGTATATGCCCAGTCTAAGTGATTGACTTGGGATAACCTTGTTTGAGCACAGGCTGAATTTGGTTAACTCGTTTGGGATTTTTCCTTCAGTATTCTTGGATATTCACAGGAGCATGCCTTAATGCCTAGAGTTAATATTGGAACAACAAAACATCAGACATCACATTTGGCATGTTTTGACATCTTTGTTCTTATTTCTCTGCTTGAGTAAGATGCTTACAATGTTCTTCTTGTTAGGATGAGAAGAACTATTAGAACATTGTTTGTATGTCAAGAACTGTTTTGCTCAAGCTCTTCTCATACCGTTTAATTATGCTATGCCACACTAATGAGTTCGAAAAGTGAAATTTTTAGAACACTTTTGACTTGTGGCTTTAGACACACCGCAACAACCTCTTATTTCATGCACTCATAGAAGCAGTTGTATATGATAAATAACCAGATGGAAGTAATTTTAGATATATTTTTAAGCACTGCCATCACCAGGTCCCATGTATGTTTTAATGGAACAGTTCTTTTTATACTGTATGATAGTGTATGCTTTTACAGCAGGATTCATTCAAACTGTTATCATTGACAGTATACAAGTTGTCATTGACAGTATACATGTTAAAAATTTACATGATACCATGCTTCTGTTGTTTTCTTCACAGGTCACTATTAAAGGATGTCAGAGCAAAGTCCCTAATGATCAACAGAATATTTTAGTGTTCTTGAAGTCATAAAAAATTTTGTATAAACCATTTTTGGTACAGTTTTGCTTTTGCAGTTGTTAGTGTATTAAAAGTTAAATTTTCCTGGAAATTGCTGTTGCTTTCCGGAGACAGGTCCTTACGTGCTGCTTGAAATATTTGTAAATGGTTTTGCCTATGTCTGGTACATGTAGGTAATTGGGAATCATCATTTATATTAATGTATATGTATCACTGGGAATATGTTCATAGTGTAGCAAAGACAAGAAGGTGAAGTATATAGCATTGTGACTCAAAACTGTTTAGCAGTAAATGTTAAGTGAACAGTTTTTCATATCTTGTATAAATGCATTAAAATATTGTGTATCTCTTCTTTTTTTTTCACAGAAAGGAACATTTGGGAGGGAGAATGATTATCAATCACATTTTGTGTCACCTGCAAAACATCAGCAAAACATAGGGATCACTCTTTTAATACTATTGTTGTTGTTATTGCTGTTGCATCATTCAAAAGATTTTTTTCATTTAGCACTGTCTCCATGATGCCACTGTGTATACAATCATGACACTTGATGAATGTATTTATTTTGCATGGTACTACTTGCCTTGTGCAAAGTTGCTCGCTCACTTATTCATGCTTTGGTGATTATGCTTGGTTTTTGCATTTAGTTTGGTTTCTCAGACACTGTTAGTCATGAAACATCATGGATATATTCATCTTGGAAGGTACTACTCACCATAGGCAAAATTAGGTCACTGTGACCTACTTTTCAAGTACCATTAATTACACACACTTTTGGATTTAGCTGTTTTTCTGACTACATTTTATGTCAAGTTATGAGACATGACGGGTGTTTCCAGCTTGAAGGGTATTGCTCAATTTGAGGAAAACCAGTTCACTGTTGCCTAATTATTACACACTGTCATAAGTGTTTGCATTTGGCTCATTTACTTGGACATTATTGTATATATACTCAAGAATTTTGATGGGTGTATTTATATAAGGAATATCAGTCACCCCAAGGACTTGCTATTAAGGTAACCATGATCTTTTCCTTGCTCAGTTGACTGTACCTAGTTATTGGATTATGCCACAGCAGAGCAGATGAGACATATCATTTATTAGAATTCATGTTTTATGTTCATCAGTTGCAGTCAAGAGTTTTATAATTTAAAATAATTTTTCAGTCACCTTCATTTCAAAGGATTTGGAAGATAAAGGTTTTACTTTTCTTTGGTACAGTGAGTGTGCCAGTTTGTACTCAGTACCTGATTATTCCTCACCAGTTATTGGCCCTCTGCAAGCAAGACATGTGCCATTTTCATATTGTAGAAAAGGTTAATATAATTTGTGAAGTTGGTACTGTCGGGAATCAGAATTTTGTCTCTTTGACATTTTATATGACTTTTTTCTTGTAAGTAGGGCAAAGCCTACTTTTTTTTACACAACTGTTATTGGTTAGAAACTGGTACTTGTTGTGCAGAACTTATTTGAGGTTTGTATATTGGAGAATCTCATAGAGAAAATGGCAGCAGTTCTCGACTTTCACTACCATTTTCATAGTATTTATATTTATAAGAGAAAAACTTGAAAATTTTATTAATGGTGGGGTTATGACCAGGTTTATAATTCCTTTGAAAATTTGTGTTAGTGTTGTCATATATTTTTGAGACACAACTGTTAGACAAGTGCAACCAAAAAAAAGAGAAGACACATTGAATTTTTCCCAAGTATTGAAAGGCTTATATTATTTTATGCAAGATTTGTTGTTATGGAGAGGAACTTTTGGAGAAGCATAGGTACAGAGTGACTCCATTTTTTACCTCACTTTTCAGATCTAATGTTTAATTTGACATTCACGCTTTTCCGAGTAAGCCTCAAAGTTGAAGTAATATATTTCAAAATTACACCCAATTTCTAACTTACACTTCTGAGGGTTTTAATCCATGTATTAATCAAATTCTTGATGCAAATTCTTGGGCCAGTGCTCAATCCCCAATCATGCTAAAAGAAATGTGGAAGTTTATAATGAAGTTATTGGCACATAAAATGTAATACTTTATTATATTTATATCATACTCTCTTTGCTTATGTTTGGTTAGAAATGTAAATTTCATGATATGTTTACTATTGGTTATGAGGGCTGGTCCTTCCATCATAAACATTGATCAGCTCCAACTCTTAACTTGAAAATATTCCTTGCCGGTCAAAAGGTTGCATTGATCAATTCTAAGAACATTTACATATCTGGAGTAAAATTTTCATGCATGAAGTGTTGGGTAAGTTCTTATGATAGAGGGGACTGATGTAACAATTGCTTATAAATGTCCACTGTGTTATTGCTTCATTAAGATCATATAAGCCTGTTTGTTGTATTGATGTATATTGTACTTTTGAAAAAGAAATTGAATTCCATGTAAGACACTGTTTTACATTTTTATATGCTTGTATATAAAGAATAAAAACAGCACTGTAATATGAACCAGTTATTGCTTGGAATGTAAAGTCTTCAAAGTTATTTGCAGATTGAAAAAGTCTTGTCAGAGGTTACATGGAAAAATGTTTTGTAATCCTGTCTTGGAACTTTTGAATAAACAATAATGTATTGTAATGCTTTATTCTTTGTTTCACTCAAGGTTTTGAAGAAAGAAATTTAAAGCTTGAAGAAAAGCTTGAAGAAAAAAGAAAATTCAAGCTTGAAGAAATTAAGTTGAAGGGAGAAATAATTGAAGAATAAAACAGAAAAGTGAAAATGTATTGAGAAGCATTGGTTGGAAGAAACAAGTAGCCAAATTTAATTATGGAGCTCATGTCAATAGCTTGAAAAACAAGAAGAAGAAAGAAGTTTAAGGCAAAGAGCTAATTTGAAGAGAAAAGAAGGGAAGTAATTTGAAGAGAAAAGAAGGGAGCTAATTTGAAGAGAAAAGAAGGGAGCTAATTTGATGAGAAAAGAAGGGAGGGTAAAGGAGAAAATGTATGAATAAAAAACCTTATGGTGAGAAGAATAAGAAGCAGAATGGTATGATATTTTACACCTTTGGGTTTTCTTGCATGAAATTTTTAAAAACCATTTCCGCATATCAGTATTGTCAGCTCAACTGTTCAAAAGATAGGAGGAACTTACTCAATCACCATGGAGCTGGCTAAGGCTTCCTAGTTGGTTAAAATATTGGGGCAAGTTTTTTTTTTTTTTGTTGCACCAGCTTATCATCCTAATTAACCAGTTTATAGAAAGGATCTATTCATTTAAGTTTTTAAAGAAAATGATGTATTTTCTGACAAACCATTTAGTTTTCAGTTTTTCGGGGAAGCTCTCTTAACAACTAAGTATGATGTTTACCAGAGTTCTTTGGCATTGTTCATAGTGGAGTCTTGAAACTTGGTGAAGGCACATATCGCTATGAATAACATAATCAGCTTGATGGTTGGTCGTCACATGCTTTTTTTCTTATTAAATATATTACCGAATCATACTGCATTGGAGTAAATCCAGCCCGCTTAAGCTAAAGAAAGATGTTTGTTACATCTTTTGGCTTATTTTAGAATAAAAATACTGACAAAAAGTTGTCAGCTTGCCAAGGTGAAAGAAAAAAATAGAGCAGTCTCAACATGGATAGATGGATTGACACCAAATTCCATCAATTTGGCCAGTTACTACTTCCACCCATGCTGGGAGTCATGCTCTTTATCAAGATCTTACAAATACCATATTCAAAATTTCATTTGTGTCTTTTCATGAATGAAATGAGTCTTTAGCGTTGTCTCATACAGGAGTGGTATACTACTGTCTTTCTATTTCTCACTCACTCTTCATCATCAATGAATATTTCACACCTCATTTCGCGAATTTCATCATACGATAAGTGTGTCTGTGATTTTAATTGGCTACCCAAGGGTCTTTTGTATCTTTTTTTTAAAAAAACTCTGCACTGGATCTGGTTTATGAATTCTATCGATTGTTCTGTTATTACATGTTGTAACATCTTCTTGTAGTTTCCATGGACATTTTATAACAGTGTCTCTGTAAGAGTGCTTATGGCCTGGCCCCGGATCCAACATGGCATTCTGTTTATCATCCATATTGTGTCCATTATACTTGCTATTTTAAGCCTCTCAGAAACCTCTAGACCAATATTGGCCAAATTTAGCACAGAATCTTGGCATGGAGCTCTAAAATTTTTGCAAATTATTCTGATCTGATGCCATTACAAAAATGAGCAAAAACCCTATAAATGACTTTCTCAGAAATGGCTGACAGAATTCTGCTAATAAAGCTGATCCATCTGTTACTGAAACTTGAAAAGCCACACTTTTAAAAATTGTTTTTAGGAGTTTTTTTCAAAAAATTAACCCCAAATTGTGGGATAGAATCTGACCAGCCTTGGCCGAAAGCCTAGCATATAGTCCCTTCATGTTTTTACAAATGATGATTCTCTTTCAAATATTGCCACTTTTGGCAAAAATATAAAAGCCTTTCCCTCTTTTCTATCCCCAACCGAGTCATACCAAAGACTTATAAAAATGATACAAACAGCTGCCTCGCTTGGCGTTCAGCATTAAGAGGCTAGTGTTCGGACTGGTCGACCTGGTGTCAGGATAATGTGACTGGGTGGGACATCATGCTACGTGTCTGCGGCATGATGCCTCAGAGCTAGACATCACTATAAACTGCCACACTGCAGACATCATAGCGATATGTATGAAAAATTGTTAAAGCTACATTAAAAATCCAAATCACACACACACACACACACACTCCATCTTTTCTTTTCTAAAACCCCTGAATATTTGATCAAAATTTACAACATGCCAATCTGCCATCACTGTAGCTATAAATAGAAACACATTTAAAACCCACTCAAAAGACTTTTGAACACATTTGGCAGAAGCATTACAATGAGAGGGCTTTAAAGTTTGTACAAATGATGCTTATCAGTCATCATATGTGACAACATTTATGAAAAAAAAATATTGAAGTTGGCAGTTTATCTATTAAGGAAAGGGAAGTCACATTAGGACTATTAAGAATCAGAAGTTTTGGATTATGAGTTCTTTCCTTTGAAAAAAAAACTAAAAGATTTTAAACAAGGTATTTAAATTAGCAAATTAGTGCACATTAGGAACTAAATAAAAATTCTGTAATTTAAAGGTTAAGACAAAATATAAAATAGAAATATAATAAGCATCACTCAATAAACAAAAATTCTGGATAAGATTAACATGGGAATGAATCTATTGTAATGTGAAGGTAAAACAACTTGTCTATTGCCCAACAAAAGCTAGCCATATTCACTAAATGCCTTAAAATGTTACTGCCATATTAAAGTGCCTGAAATGTTTGCTGTTTTTATGTTATTACATTATTTTTCTTTTTGCAGTCTGTGTATTAAGTAATAGTAACCACACATTTTAAATTTATATGCTCTGATTTTAGTAAGAAAGACAAGAAACCAGTCTGAACTGCTTCTTGAAACACTTTAAAATTTAATTACCACTTTTAATTCAGATATCTGAACCCTCCAATTTTCTAGTCATCTACCCAAGAGAATTTCCAGGCCAAACAAGGAAATGTGATTCCAGTCAGCCAACTGTCCCTATTTTTCGTTGCCGACCCTAGCACTTTTTTCCTCCCACAGTTAAAGAAAAATATATAATTGTTTTAAAAAAATGCCCAAAATTGATTTGTGCATCTAATTGAGTAGGTTAGCACAGTACTTGAACTGCTTGGTACATTATATATACTAAACATTAAAATATAAATATTGTTTAAAGAAATTAAAAAAATAAATTTTTAAATAAAAATTTAAAAATTTAAAATCCCTAAATTGTATTTTGCTTTTAATTGAGCCATTTTAGCCCAGTACTTCAAGTGCTAGTACATTATTTATACTAATCATTATAATGTATATAATGTTTAAAAAGAAAAAACCTACCTACCTAACCTAATTTTAAAACCAGTGCAATAGGAAACTTTTTTTTTGCTCCATCCATGAGAAAAGAAGTTTTAAAAAAAACCGAAGAAATTCCCAGTTTTCTGAATGTTGTGAACCAATTGCAGTCATTTCATTCATAGGTGACAGTTTTGAACATCACACTCTGCAAGATGCTTAATATTTCTCCTAATTATTTTTTAGTGCCTACTGGACATAGACTAGAAAATAAGGTTCAGTAATGGCTACCTTTGCATGCTGTTAGGTAATTGTGGTTTGTTCTGACTTACAGCTAGTTTTATTGAATGCAATGTGTTTATTTTTGTATATAGAGTTTGTGTTTCAAACTATAGCATTACATCATGTTGATGAGATATGCTGACCAATTCTTTAATCAGAGGAATAAAATTAAGTCGTACCAAGGATGACTATGAAAATGGATAAAAAGAGTTGAAAAGAAACCCGTTCTGACCAATCTACCAGTCATTTTCTTTTTAGATGGCACTCTACAGTTGCGTGTTTTGTATAGGGTTAGATTTTTTACAAAAAGAATTTCCCAGGTTTTCCTCACTGTTTGTACTAGCTACTTAAGAAAGCTCTCATATCTTATGCATTGTTAAAAGAACTTTTAATTTCCATTACTTTGGTGTATAAAGGATGGGTGTAGTTTGGGTTATAGATTAAACAGCTTGGCCTTACTTCAGAACTGTTAGCCCTGCTTGGTCATTTTCACCTTCTGGACTTAGAGGTAGATTGTAAAAAATAAAGAGCAGATAACTTATTTTTACATTATATATATTTGCTAACTCAGTCTTTGCATTTTCAGCAGCTGGATTGTCTAGTCTTGCAAAATTAATTTTCCCAGTTTTAATAATTTTTAAAGATAGTGTCATTTAAACTAATTCAGGCCGACTTTATTGTGCACATGGGAGCAGCCATTTTGGTTAGCTGTGTGTTTAGATCATGTACAGTTTCTACAAGTACAATATCCTAAGAATATTTGTTCACAGTTCATGAAAGTAACATAGAAGTATGCCAATATTCTCTCCATTGTGCATGTTGTAAATGCAAACAACTTCACCTTACACCTGTCATTCTCTCAGAAGTTCATGATATCTGGGTGGCCAAGTGGTCTGAGATGTTCACTTTTATGGATCACCGATGTCTCACTTCTGCATGGGTTTGAGTCTTCAGCTTGGTCAATGTGGGTATGTGAGAAAGCTTGCAAATAGCTTCCCATGGTTTGGTGGTTCTTCCTGTAGTTCTTCCAGGTTTTTCCTCAACCAAATATACTGGCGGCTATTTATAACCTATCATGTGCTGAAAAATGGCTTTAAACCCACAACAGCAACAACAA
The DNA here is from genome assembly GCA_016617855.1 of Megalonaias nervosa. Classification (NCBI taxonomy): domain Eukaryota; kingdom Metazoa; phylum Mollusca; class Bivalvia; order Unionida; family Unionidae; genus Megalonaias; species Megalonaias nervosa. The sequence continues at coordinate 12,803 of JAECUM010000975.1, forward strand.
CGTAATATCTATTGAGTGCTCTTCATAAAGACCACATAGGTAGATTTAGTTTGGGTTGTATAGGTGAAATATTTAAGTCGCAAGCATGAAAACAATCCTTTTGACTAATTCTTTTTTTTTCCCCCACAGAACCATATTCATTGGTAGCAAAGTCCCACACAAGCTGAGCCCACCTACCCACCCCCATTATGAAAAGGGAGCTGTTTTAAAAATGCAGATTGCATTTTCTCAGCATAGCAGCTTATATAATGCTGAAAGACAGGAACACGAAACTTGCCACAATTACTCCTGGGATGTCACTAATAAATTTTACAGTTTGAACAGGGATGAACCAGATCAGGTTCATAGAGGTCAAAGGTTATGGGGTAAAATGTTTGCTTATTCATCTAACACTAGTATATGGAAGAAAGAGAATTTGCTTTGTCATTTGTTTCCCTTATTTTCATTACAAATAAATGAAAAGAAACATTTTCACTCTATTTTTCTCTCACTTATGCAACAATTTAAAATTTAAGCTGACCTTACTCCTGTGTTCGGAGACTTCTATTTGCCAATAATTAAGGTCATTGCACACATAATACTGCCACAAGGCATATTATGTAAGCAAGAGCAAAAAGCATAATTAGCTTATTTTCATGCATAAGGTAAATGTTAATGTATTTTGTTGAGAACATCATTCATGATATGTGAATAAAAATACGCGCAAATTTTCATATTTGTTTTAAGGTTTCACTGTACAGTTTCGTATTTTGCTGGAGTAGATCTTTAAAGCAAAATGAAATATCCCCAGGTTTTCCTCACTAGTTACACAGGCTTTTAAAAAATGCACTTTTAATTCCATTATTTTGGTGTATGATTGAAGGTCTAATGTGGGTTATAGAGAACACAGCTAGGCCTTACTTCAAATGTACACCTATCAAAGAACTGCTAGCTCCACTTAGTCATTTTCACTTCCTGGACTTTAGAGGTAATTGTAAAAATGAGCGGGTATCTTTTTCAGCTTTTTGTTTATTTTGTAATTCATTCATTGCATCTTCAGAAGCTGGTTTTGTTTAGTCTAGAAAAATTCACTTTCCCATTTTTATTATTGCTAAAGATAGCGTACTTTAGACTGTTTCAGGCTGATTTCATCAAGCTCATGGGAGCAGCAATTTTGGTTAGCTTTTGTGCTTAGATAATATGCATTTTCCGCAGTACAATATCCAAAGAAATTTCAGCCATAGTACATGAAAGCAGCATTGAGGTATGCGAACATTCTCTCCATTGTGCATGTTGCAAATGCAAACAATTTTACCTTACACCTGTCACTCTCTCAGAAGTTCATATCTGTAAAGCACCCCATAACCTTAAAACTGGAAAGCGCTATTCACACTAAAATGAACTAAACGAGGCATCTCTATCACTCCACTGTCTACTTCCATCATTGGCCGCTGATAAAATTTCTGCATCCTCCAATCTTTTTGTCTGGAGGACCCAAGTATCAACAGGCCTTTCTTATCATATCAATAACTCAAATAAGATTTCAGTGTGCCCTTCTACAAGACATGCAAATTGGTTTTTCACACTGATATCCCAGCTGTCAAAAGACATTGCAGACTTGAGAATGTCGACAGCTTCCTTTAGACATATGGCCTGGAAGTCCTTCCTCAACATCCAGTAACTGGTTTAGAACAGTGTTGTGATAGGGTTCATGTTTGACTTAGTTTCAATGGCTTTTCTGCAGAAGCCTCAACACAGCCTTAACCTATTGAAAACCCAGCTATTCATGTGACAGTGCCATCACAGCATCAATTAAATTACAGTTTGCAGAAAGTGATGTCTTTCTCTCCATCTCCACATTTCTGAAAGATTATCACTAAATCATTCACAGAATACAGCTGCTTTCTTCCAATCTTCTTATTCATGACCAGATAGAAGAGCTCAGGAATAGGCTGCTAAAGAGGCAAACTTTGCATAGGGGCAGTGACTAGCACCCACCCTTCATTTCTGATGAGAAATCACAGAGGCAGGACTGATCCTTCATTATGGCATGGCAGATAGGAAGACCATCCTCCAAAACCGTCCTCTTCAAGAATTTAATTCCCATTGGTCACACTGGTCACAAGACAAAGATCCTTTTCAACCCAGTTTCTTTTCTTCATCTTGCAGATCATGCTATGATCACACCACCCTTTTCAGACATGCTGGTGGGGGAAGACTGCTACACTTTGTTATGGAATGGAAGAGACTCCTCCTTGATGATGTGTTGATCTTGCAGATGGACTGAGATAGTCAACAATCAAGCTTCAGTGTCTCTCCCCCTAGGGCTTCCTTCGCTACTGATGTCCCGAGAGACTTTTTCAAAGTGGACATCATGCATCAGGAAATAATCTTCCAGCAGGGGCTGTGTAGATTGTTCATTGTGTAATTTTTTTGTTTTGTTTTGTTTTAACGGTGCATTCTTGACTGTATCATGTTTAGGAAATGGAAGCATCCTGTTGTACTTATGAGCCACAACCAGGATGACTTCTACAAAAGCAGAGTGAATCGTCTTTATATCACGACATGAGATCACATACTTTGCTTTTGCATCACCTAGGATTCCTTGTCAACAAATCTGATCTCATCCTATTCCAACATTTCACACCATTGGGTATGGACTTCAAAACCCATTTGAACTAAGGCATATCTCCCTCAGGGAGTTGCTTTGAAAATGATCATGGTAGTGTCTTCCAGTTTAAAGCAGTGTATTTTAACCTGGAATTTCTCCATCTCTTGGGTCTCAGCGCAGCAATGGATCTCATCCTGGTCTGATTATTCATGGGATCACTGCAGATAATTCTTCAATCCAATGTCAGCTGAAATTTTGTCCACTGATCACAGTTTCAAGAAACATGCTGTCCCATTGCAGCTAATGGAAGAACCTTACTTGGCTTAAGGAAGGCATCCCATTACAGGATTAACCACTGGAGAACTGATCTACAAAGATGTTAGAATAGCAGGCTGGGATACCCAGATCCTGCCATCATATCAAGAAGTTAGAGTTTGGTTCCTAAATAAGGGCTCATGACATATCAGTCTTCAAGAGATGAAGACCATAGTAGATGCTTTTCAATTGTGGCAGGTTATACTGTTGGGAAAAAGTATTCTCATTCAATCCAACAACTAAACTGTCAAATATTGCATCAGAAGTGTGTATGTTTGTATTGGGGTAAGTCTCCAGACCTCTGCCTTCTGGTTTGTGATTTTCTTGGTGGTGTCATCATCAACAAGTCCACATTCAAGTCCACCACATTCTGTGCAGACTGTGCGTCACTGTGGACTCACTGACTTGACAGAATCAACCAATTCATAACGAATGATCCATTTACCACTCAGTCTTCAATCAGATTGGCATCTATTGAGAATTACCCCTTGCAGACCTGTTTGTGATGAGTGGAATGTCTTTTCCTGATTGCTTCCTTCAAGTGGAAAGAATCATGGAGCAACAATCTGTAACATATAACAGTGGACCTTCTCAGGAAATTCCTGTAGTTTGTTTTGAAACTCATCTTCCTGGAAAGACACCACTATCATAGCATTTAAGTGCAGTGACTCCGTAAAAGACACCACTATCATAGCATTTAAGTGCAGTGACTCCGTAACTGACATCAGAGTCAAGGGATGGAAGTCAGAGATGATGTTCTCAATATTTCCCACAGAGAGCATTTATCCCAAGGGATTTAGTTTGAATTGTTGCAAGCTATATAAGTAGCATAGCAGGTTCATTCAACAGTTTCAGAATGATGATTGATTTTCAGAAACCCACACATAAACGATGTACTAACCCAATACACATAACATGAATTTGCTTCATGTACATTAGGAGACCAGAGACAGCGACAGCTCTTGGGTAGAGGGATGTAACTTTCATCTTTTCTAACCTGTTTTGCTATGTATTATTATTGGGTAACATATTTCAAGATGAAACAAGCTTTTAGAATAAAAGCTGCTTTAATAGTAGTCATACCTGCAGCTGTTGTATTGCTTCCCATTTTTAGGATTGCAAGTCATCAGTTCAAGTTAAATCTCTCCTCCGATTATTAATTATTAATGGGAGGGCCAGAAAGAAAAGAATACAATCTTAGTAAGATTCCAGGAATTTCTTTTTCGTTTTCTTAGACTAATGTGCTCTTATGTACGTGTCAGGACAATCAACAAAATTTGTCTTCAGTGTTGATTTTAGGTTTCATTTTGGCCCAACACATCCTCTTTAGTCTTGTTTTAGTCATTTTCTTCCTAGTCTTTGCTTTAAGTGTGCGCTTCTGTGTTCTTTTTCACTAAATTTTGAGGGTTTTTGCACCTCAATTAGTGAAGTAAATTTTTATCTTTTCTTAAAATAGGTATCTGGGTAAGCATCCCATACCCTTATTTGTTTGTTCAAGTTCAAATTGTTGTGTGATTTTTTTTTTCTTCATATTATTATGTTGCAAAGTGTGTGTGAAAGCAGCCCCACCTGTTTATTGTGTACTAAGTTTACACACACCAATGGTTGTCCAATTTGTTGTCTGTGGGTACCCACAAGCTGTGTGTGACTTGGCAAAAGGTTGCCAGACTTAAAGAGGAAGGATGAAGGGTTCCACTCCCTTTTCATTACTATTCTAGTGCAAGGAGGTTCCTACATCCCATCCATCTTAGAGAAGTCAACAACTCCAGCGAAGGAAGCATCAGGAATGTGTTCCCGGCTTTATAAATTGTATATAGGCCTGGATCCATGACACATAAACTGTTGCTGTCAGTTCCTGTTATGGTTAGATCTGTCACCCAATAAGAGTTATTCACACCTTTACAAAGGCATGGGAGAGTAGACAGAAGTACACAGACAGATCTAATGCAAATTCTATTCCTCCAACAGAGATTCTTCGGTCAGATCTTCATCTTTGACCACTGGCCACCAGGTTCTGATTGACAGTCTGTGGACAGCAACCAGGTGGACACTAAATCCCCACCTTTTCTACATTTCTTCTTAATCCCTATGAAATTAGGGAGCCTGTTATTACTCACCTCTTTGGGGAATGGGAATGGATTAATGTGTCCCTCTTCCCAATGTTTTCATTCTCTAGAGGATTTGGGGACACCCCTACTACCCAGTAGTGAGTCTTCCTCCCCCTCCCCCATAACATCGTGGATGGTTCCAAAGTGTACATCTGTTTGTGGAGATGAGATAGACCTTCTCCATCCCCTTGCTTTTGTTCAAGAAAAGGGAAGCAGACCACCACTCTACACTCTCCTCCCAGATGAAAAAAAATCATAAAATTAGTCCAATTGTCCTCATCAAAGACCACTCCAGGGGCCTAGTGGTTAGAGCGTCCGCCTCAGATGCGGGAATTTGTGGGTTTGAACCCCAGCCAAGTCATACCAAAGACTTACAAAAATTGTACTAACAGCTTCCTTGCTTGGTGCTCAGCATTAAAAGGTTAGTGTTAGGACTGGTCAGCCTGGGGTCAGGATAATGTGACTGGATGGGACATGATGCTGCATGTCTGCGGCATGATACCCCAGTGCAATACAACACTATAAACTGCCACACTGCAGACATCATAGCGATATGACTGAAAAATTGTTAAAGCTATGTTTAAAATCCAAATCACGCACATACTTACCCCTCCATTTTAATGTCTCTATCACCAGAGATGGGACCAGGAAGGATTATCCTGTTTCACTTTGAGAACAAGGCAAGGATGATGATGCCCTTTCAGTTCTAGTAGACTGCAATGAGTTTCCAGAAGAAGTCGTTGCTGCAGGTCCTTCAGTTTCAATAGGCATGTCTTTCTCATCCCACCTTTCGGTTTGGGTGATGGAGGAGGATGGAGTCTGGATTTTATATAAGAGGGTAAACAAGGTTTACCACCTTTTTTCCCGTTGTTATGTCCAAAGCTTTCAGGGGCTGAGGACACTAGGATTCTGTTTGGAAAGACTTTCTTGGGTGTATTTGTGATCTCCAGGGTTCAGGAGCTTGCTGGAAAGTTTTCTCTGGGCCATGAGACTTCCAAATGGTAGAAGCAGCAGGGTGTCTCTTCTGCGCACTAGATTTTCTAGCACTGGCTTCTGCCTCTAGTTATTGGGTTCATTCCCCTGCTTGGCCTCTTAAGCTGTCCTCCAACTGGATTCAGGGTGTTATGCAGGTGGGGATATCAGCTGGGACCTGAAATTGTCTCCTGGTAAAATCTTTAGAGGTCTTGAAACTAAAGCCCTGAACTCTGGTATATAGGCATTACTTGCTGATCTCTCTTTTGCTGCTACCTTCAGTTTATTGAAGGCAGAATCATTGTTTCCAACACTTTAAAGCACTTGCTGGCAGCATTTTTGATGTTTGTGACACTCTCTGTGGAAATTTTCCACCTCCATAGTGATGTCACTTTGAACATGCAGGATTTAAGGACCAACAAAACCCAGTCACTGGCCATGATTATGGGTCCATTTAAACTGGTCACGAAGCATGTTCACCCTGACAGGTCAGTGGGATCAAAACAACAGCCACATAAGTAGCCCTCATTTACAATTCACTTCCACACAACTTGCCCTACGTGAGGTGGTCATAGAGGCCAAGAGAGGAAGTCATCAGACTCCTCTCACTTCTCTAAGGTGGGAGGTAGTCAGCTTAAAGGAGTTGTACCCTCTTCCGCAACATTTCATCTTCGTAGCATCATCATAAGTGCCTGACTAGCCCTCTTTCAGAGGCATAGTTCTGCATCATGAACAATGTGCAGAATTTATCTTGCGGGCCCTAGGTGGCTATGTGGTCTAGGCAATCTCCTTTACAGATCATTTGCATCTCATCTCTGTCTGGGTTTGAGTCTTGGCTCATCCAGTGTGGGTATGTGAGAATGTTTGCCAGTAGCTTCCCTAAGGTTCAGTGGCTTTTCCTTGGGTCTTTTTTGGTTCTTCCTTCACCAGATTTACTGGCTGCAATGTATAGCCTCTCATGTGCTGAGATATGGTGTTAAACCCACAGAACATAAAGGATGGTTAACAGCTTCATTTCCATTAATCTTCTGTTTTGCAGATCTCCACTTCGTATCAAAAGTCCTATCTGGTAGGGGGTACACTTTTTGTGGAATGGTGCAGTAGAGAGGGCAAAAAATTAGCAAAGTCTGGGTTTTTATTCCTGGTTCTGTTGGTTTTGAAAAATGTGGAAAATTTTGACACATACTCAATCTTTCCGCCTTAAACAGATATCTTCAGAAAAAAACATTTCAAAATGGAGACTTCTGCTTGGGAATGCATAAAAAGCTCAATGACTCCATGGTCTCCTTTAAAATGCATAACATCACATCTCCATCTACCTGCCCCAAAGGAAAATCCCTCCAATTTTGTCTGGGCCAGGAGGTTTTTCAGTTTTGGTCTTCATCATTTTGCCTCTCTTTGGCCCGTGACCTTTATCAGACTGATGGGGGTAACAGCAGTTCGCTGTTCGAGGCGTGTAGGGGTCCACATTCTCGAGTAATTTGAATGGTTAATGCACATCCTCAGAAGGAACAGACCCTCTGTTGGTTGATAATTACTCATCAATGTAGAGAAGTTGGATCTTATTCTATCAGATATTGTGCATGTGGGGATGAACTTGCTCACCAGTCAAATGAATTTATTGGTCCCTGAGACAGGATAACTTAGATTCTGTCCCTCATGATGGGTCTTTTGTCCAAGACTTCATTGTTGGCTTACTTCTACATCTTTGTCCTGGAAACTCTGCATACAGCTTTGGAGATTTCATTTATGTCTTCTCCAGTTCCTGCTTCTTGCAGACTGGAAACTGCACAAGGACCCACTATCAGCTCAGATCTCTCTGACATCTGATTTTTGTCACCACCTGAGTTGGTGGCAAGATCAGGACTGGTTTCTTACCAGAGTCCCAATCCACACCCCAGAATCCAGTTCCTTTCTGTCTATGTACCTGATTCTTACCAGGAACTAGAGTTGGTAGTTCTTCAGGGACTGATTTCGGGAACAATCAACTATTTCTATTAACAACCAAGAAACAGGCAGTGTCTCTAGCCCTACAGAACATCATTTGTAGTGTGCCTCAGACAACAATGAGGTACATGTGTTGCTTCTCATTGTGTGGAAGTCTAGAACCTTTTCCATTGGGAAGTCTCACTCTCATTGTCTGTGCTATTGTGAACAAAAGGAATATCCTGGCAGATGACTTGTCCAGATGATGTTGTATGGTCCACACTGCATGGTCTATACACCAGTCAGTAGGAGAGGCATATTTTTAACTAGGGGATGGTGGTCCATAGTTGTCTTTTTGCTGCAAAACCGAAAACTAAGCTCCCTCTTCATATCTTTAAAGTGTCATATCTGAGGGCCTGGGCTTGGACGCCTTCAGTCTGTAATGGGATCATCTTTACACTTGTGCATTTCCACCTTTCAAAATAATTCCTCAGGGTCTCAGTGTCATGCCTCGTTCTGATTGCGCCCCCCTCCCCCCATCTTGTAGCTGTTAGGGTTCAACCTGTTGGTGGGTAGGCCCAGGAGATTTCCACAGAGGAGAAACATGCTGCCACTGCACAGGGCATCTCAGTAACATAGCAATCACATGCTCCACTTTCATGCTTGGGTTCATCTTGAACAAAATATCTGGCAAGACCAATTTTTGAGCAAGGTTGCAGTCTGCTTCAAAGTTTGCAAAGCTTGGAGAATCTTCTTGATATAGCCAGTAATATGTTAAAAGTGCTATCCCCCCACCACTGCAATTGTTGCAGTAGAAAACATTTTGATCTTATCTTTTCCCCTTGAACTCCAGTTGCAGATTTTATTCTTTTCCTTTTCGAGGAAGGAGAATGTTCTGTATCTACCATTATGGCTATTGGGCAGTCTTTTATAATACCCTCAAGTTATGTATGGGTTCTGCTGCTGGAATGGATCTTCACCGTTGGTTCTTCTCAGGTATTTTGAGCTTCAGAGACGGGTATCTCATTAATGCCTTGATGATTCTTGTGCTCATTGTGCATTATCTAAATCCCGTTATGAACCTATGAGTACCTTGTCTTAACCGCTCTGGTGGCCTAGTGATTAGATCGTCCGCCTCGGATGCGGGAGGTCGCGGGTTTGAACCCCGGCTGAGTCGTACCAAAGATTTTAAAAACGGAACTAACAGCTGCCTTGCTTGGCGCTCAACATTAAGAAGGTTAGTGTTAGGACTGGTTGGCCTGGTGTCAGGATAATGTGACTAGGTGGGACATCATGCCACATGTCTGCGGCATATTGCCCCAGTGCTGGACATCACTATAAACTGTCACACTGCAGACATCATAGCAATATGACTGAAAAGTTGTTAAAGCTTCGTTAAAAATCTAAATCACACACACACACACAGTGCCTTGACAGTGGAAAAGAGTTATTTATGGTTTAGAGGTAACTGTGATTTGGTTTCTTTTCATTGCTATCCAGGGTTTCTGGCAAAGGATCAGTTACCTTCAGTAGCGCCTACTCTTTTTGAGATTTCTATATTCTTTTTGAGATTCCTATCTCCACATTATCTGTACTAGGGATGATCAAGATAAGCTCCTTTATCAAGTTAGGGCATTTGGGTTTTATCTTGTTTTCTCAAAAGAGAGAAGGATAAGATATAATCATCTCTTTTTCCTAACAATAATTCCTCTGATATTTTGGCAGCCTCCGTTTCCAGTTAGAGTGTCCACACTATAAAGGGAGCTAATCATTGTCCACACTATAAAGGGAGCTAATCAGTTCCCAATCAAGATGACTCTTGAATCACTCTTTTATGAATGATGTCATGTGAGCCACCATCTTGCAGACTCACTCATCTTTTTCAACCCTTTTACCTTTATCTGTGGTGTAATCGTTGGTTCCAGTTGTGACAGCAAAGCATGTGGCCAAGCCATCTACCAGCTTACAGTACTTAACACTTCATCAGTTAGGGTTATTGTTATTTTTCATTTATTGTTTGTGAGGGCATCCTCCCTTCTGACTGGTAAATACTAAAATGCAGTGGTAGTTGATAATGTAATACTGCTATTAAAATGTCTTGTTTTTGGAGAGTACAACTAGTTTTAATGATGAAATACCTGCCTGTTGCTGTTGCAGGGATTCTCACCATCTACCTTGCTCAAGTGTCAGCATCCACTCACAAAAAAGCACATACAGCCTCACTGCATCTCAACCATTCTCTCTTTCTAGGTCCTTGGGACAGTGTTGAGTCGATTTCTTAGCACCTATTCCCTGGGGAGGGGGCTTAAAATGGAACCTCCATGTTAGTTGTACATTCTTGGTAAAGTTTTTGCATTCAGTTCAGGATTTATGCACCTTGTATACATGCTTTTCTTGAAGGACTCATCAAGATGGGAGAGGGGATGGAAAGATTGTATGAATTGCTGTTAGTACCACACCCTTACAACAGAGGAAAGACTCTGGACCTGCATTTCACATTTAACTGGCTTAGGTTTTGAGACTTGATTAATGAAACATGGTGAGGAGATGCATATGAATGAGTACTACAACCTCACCACAGCAGGTATGAAATATGGGTCACAGTGTCCAATATTTCATACCTACTGACTTTGGTTCACATTTGTGTGCTTTAAATTTATTTTTCAAGCATTTTTCATGTTAGAATCATCACACTAGATGATATTATGCATCTCTTAATACCACACTTTTACAGCAAAAGATGCTCACAGTGACAAACATTTCACATTATACTGGCCTTGTTTAATTTTTTCAGCTCATGACCACATGGGCTTTGTTTAATTTTTTTTTTTAAGTCATGACCACATGAGTTATACCCAGGATCATGAAACTTATTCAGGTGGTGCACTTTAATGAGTCCTATGCCCAGATCACAAACACAGTCACTGTTATCCATATTTCGTGCATTAATGACTTTGCTTAAATTTTGTGTTTGTACTAGTATTATTAAACTAGGTGATTGAATAAGTCAGTACCATGTCCATACAAAGAAGGTTACTCAGACCTTTGTTTCTCCTTTTAATAGCTTTGGCTTAGTTTTTACATTTAGCTCATGATTACATGTGTTTGCATGCTGTGTACATACTGTCATATCTGGAATGAGGAAATGTAGTAAGGGGATCCATCTTGAAAAGCACTACCTTGTTGCATAACTCAGTATTACATTTAGCTAATGACCACACAAGTTTTTGTCATTCTATGTTCATACTAGCCTATCACCAATAACGAAACTTGGTGGGGAGATGCATTTTCTTCGGTGCTCCAAGCTTTTCTTTCTCCTCCACAGTTTTCATTATGCATGTAAATTTATGTGTTAAGGTCATCGTTTGAAGCTAAGCTTGTCAACAAAATTACTACCTTTTCACATGTTTGGTTCGAGCTGCTGCCCATTTTGTTTTTTTAGTTGGATACAGTATGACACAATCTTATAATTCCAATTTTTACTAATTGACTGCGTTTTCATTGGATGTAAACGGTCACGTGATACTGATCTGGAATTTTTTACACATCGATAAATTCTGCGGACTACTTTTGGTTCCCTGTGTCCAGATCATTTGATGTGAAGTTTTATCTATAGCAACGCTTTACACCCTAATAATAACAACAACAAGCTCCCACCCACCCACTCCAGTGATTTCCGATCAAAAATGACAAGCCACAGATTAAAATCGACCATTAGAAGTCAAAACAATGTAATTGCACAGACCGTACTGCACTCCAACACTCACCCCTTTTGCCGATGAAGGCATATGACAGGCTTTAGAAGCCAATCTTCGGAAATTATTGTATTTCACCTCGACAGCATGTTACAGCGGCGGTTATTAAAGGTCAGGGTCATGTCAACAAAGGGATCTCACTAAAAATGGACACGATTTTGCTTTTGAAAGATCGAAATGCGTAGAAAGTAACAACGACGTTGCTATAACAACACATGCCATACGCAAGCATAATTTTAGAAAAAAAAAGGAATATTCCTGGTGTAACCGCAACAACCATTTTTTATATATTAAAATAATGATCATAACAATACATCACTGGCATGACCCGCTATGACTTTCTACCCCGTATCACTGTATAAAGAATCAATGAATCTTGGCTGGCGAAGATAGGGCTATGTATTCTATCGCAGTTAAGAGGCTAATGAAAGAAAACTTCGAGGTACATAAAAGTGAATGTTTTGTTGAATAAATCTGCTGATCTGATGTTAGAAAGGAAGTAAATTGGAATTATAAGGATTACATGATCATGGTTGGGTATTTATCGATGTGTAAATTTTACCTAATCACTCACAAAGTTTACATAAAGTCCTTCGGACTTTATTTACTTTGTGAGTGATTAGGTAAAATTTACACATCGATAAATACCCAACCATGATCATTTAATCCTATAGTGAATGCAACTAGTTCCATTTGATGGATCACCTTGAAACTTGGTATGTTTCTTTTTAAGGCTAATTGATCTTTTTGACTTGGAGGCAAATGTAGTATGTGATGAAATATTGTGAATGCTGTTTTCAGTAGATCACCATGAAACTTGGTACATTTTTATGTCTTCATGTGAAGTTGTGCATGTTGACGAGTCACAATGCTGTTGCCATTTTTGTTAGAGTTAATGCCATTTTTGTCCTGAAGTTGAATGTAATGCAAGACAGAAGTTTGAGAATAGTTGTAGTTTTTATGGAATATGTAAAATATGATACATAGTATAATCATGGTCAAAATATGTGGATTTTGTTCTCCTGTAATATGTGGCACTTCAGGCCATAAGACCAAGGGAGATTACTGTATTGCCCTGCATCCATAGTGTATCCATCCATCAAAAGATGAAGGTTACCAGACTGGAGTCCATATTTCTGGTCCTATTGAGTCAGACTTGGATTATGGGTTTATATCATCATTGTTGCCGAGGAGTTTTGATAATGAGCATACTAATCAGGTATTCTTGCATCTGATTGACTAACCTTGTTTGCACTCTGGATGCCATATTTCTAATTTTGATCAGAGTTGGAATATATACTTATCTCATTAAGATCTTGTTAGAATTTGATTATTAGTGAAATTCCCCCCACCCCATTAATTAGTTGATCTTGCATCTGATTGACTGGAGGCCACATTTCTGATCTGATCTTGATCAAACTTGAAATATAAACTGATATCATCAGGATCTTTGATGGGTTCATTAATGAACAAGATCCATGCATTTAATGGGATAATTGTACATCTGTTTGGCTGACCTTGTTACCACTCTGGAGGCCAGATCAGCAAAGTCAATACATGTTAATGATGCGATCTTGCATCTGATTGACCGACCTTGTTAGCACTCTAGAGGCCATCTATGTGATCTTTGATAAACTTGAATATGTACGTGTATCATCAGGACCTTGAAGTATTTTATTAATGAACAAGATTACATATTAATGAGTTTATTTGATCGCATATTAATGATATTAATAAGTTGATCTTACATGACTGCATATTAATGAGGTGATCATGCATGATTGACTTGGCTTTTAACTGCACAAGAAGTTGTAGTTTTGATCTGCTGGGTTTATTATCAACATCTTTGATAGTTTTGATTATGAGTATGTACCTTCATCTTTAGAAGAATTGCATCAGGATACACTGTATTTCTTGTAATTTTTTGTTCTATTTCATTTTTCATACAAAATTGGTCCATTAAATCATTTTTCGGATTAAAATTTTTCATACATAGAAGTTTGTTCTATAATTTAACATTTTTGATTTTTTTTTTACAAATAAGATTGAAATGTAAATTATTGCATAGAGACAAATATTGCACCTTAAAATGGTAAAAATACAACAGATCTTTACCAAAAATCCGTTGAAGTCTTTGTCATTACAATCACTTGGTGCCTTTTTTAACCGGGCATGAACTTTTTGTTGCTAAATTAAAGCCCCTTTTAAGTGAAAACAGTGAGGGAAACAATGCAGCAATTCACATCGGCAGTCTCAAGATTTATACTTAAAATACATGTTCTAAGATTAAATCATCTCCATTCAGCCCACATCATATCTCACATCTTTTTTCCTAGCTTAAACTCTTAAGGAAATTAACAATGTTTATGTATCAACATATTTTCTTTTGAATTAGTTGGTTGGAATATATTTTCAATATTTGTATGATTCATTTAATAATGTGTTTGTCAATGTGTACAGTACAATGTAAAGCCATATAGTGCCAGGTGCTACTAGTGTGAAATTTTTTTAACCATCAACACCTTTGTACCTGTAACAGAAGTGACATATCTTGAGTTAGTGAAAGATCTATGCTTGACACGGGCAAAAAATCAGACAAGGAAGAGTAATCTTTGGTGGAAATGTGGATATCATTTTATTTGCAGAGTAAACAGCACAGCATGCTAAATGATTGTTCTTGGGATTTAAACTTGATCGAGTTTATATGGATATAATTATATGAAATTATTTATCTTTGAAACTGGAGCATGGTATGTATTTTTTTAAATATCCATTTACTATAACTGTTTTCTCTTTGACAAAAGCTTCAGCTGAAAGAGGACAGGTACATTAAGCAAAATGGTATGAAGGACTGAAATCACTCTCTTGTATTAGGGCTTATTTTGTTTCGGATCAGTGACAACAAAACACCTATGTCAGTATTGTACTTGTCTGTTTTTTCATTTTTCTCTTCCGTACATCTGTATGTAACCGGATTCAAGCAACATACTATACTAGTACATGCTTTACCAGAATCACATCTGATTCACGGGAATTAATATTGAGGTTAATATAGATATTTTGGAATCCTCAGTGTTGGATCCTTTATTTTTGCAATACCTGATCTTTTCTCTAAAATAATTAATATTTTTATGTTTATTTTCATACTTTGTAAAAGAAAGAAAAATTGCAAGAAATACAGTAGTAAAATGGGTAAGATCAACATGAAATCAGTTTTTGGAGATAGTTTACATAGCATGTCTTCTTACATGCTTCATAATCCAGCTTAGTGAAATGTTGAGTGATATCAGTCAGTTGTGGAGGGTTTATTGCAAGTTATTGAGCTTTGTACTTAGGGCTGGATGCAGTATGCGTTAGAATTTTGTGAATGCAACTAATCTTGCAGTTTTCATTTGATTGCTGTGGAACTTTACTAAATAGTATGGTCATCATTAGTACATATTAATTTCTATCGTGTGTAGAAGGGGGTTGTACAGGGGGGTATAGTTTACATCAGCAAATTGCTCACCATTCCTCAAGGCTTGTTTTGCATCAGTGTATCATTGCCCTAAGCTGCATTGAGGAGAGAGTGACCTTAGTAGAGATTAAAAAGGCAAAGAGAGCTTTTGATGTGTTACTAAGGACATAGTGACTTTGTTGCTTGTGAATCAATACATTTACATAATTTTATCTTGTTAGCAATAAATCTAAATTAGAACTGCAGGTGTATATGCTCTTTTGAAAGCTTTTGCACTTTTGTACCTGTTAGATATTTAACAAATTTACAATTTAGAGTTTACAAATTATTCATCCATTATAGTACCATTTTTTACCTATAACAGTGATAAGAAATTGAGGATAAAATCATTTATGGGCCTTAGTTTTTACCTTTGACATATAGAATGCTATATAAGAGATCATATGATGTACCATTGGCTTCATCAGTGTTGCTTACAAGGTACATTTTTCTTCTTCATATTATAAATAAAATATACAGGTTAGGAATTTATCAAATCCAGTAGATAAGTACTGTTAGAATTTGTTTTGTATTACCAGGTTTAGGCAGGTCAAAATGCTAAATTTTCCATCACAAGGAGGGCTGACCTTAGGCCAATTGGACTGATTTGGCTTCCCTGCGATCACAGGGCCCCGCCCATTAGTAATTTTTAAAAATAAATCACTTAAAAATTACTTTCTTTCTATAGATATAAGTTCAATATCATATAAAACTTGTTTAAAAGTTTATTTCCAAATGCCATGCTCACAGGGATCCCTGCCAAAATGACCCAAATCAGGCTCCACGTTTGCTAGGGCCGGAGCTGATCGCAAGGAACTTTCATTTATCTAGTGGACTGCAGTGGTGATGGAGTTGGCCAGTATTGTATATGCAAAATATAGACTTTAACATTTCTGACAGGTTGTTGTGCTGTTATGAATAACCAGCTTGTGCTTTTTTTAATGTGCATGATTTGTGTATGAATCTGTAAGATTTTTTCCCAGTATTCATTATTTTTTGTAATCAATTTTTACTTTCTTGGCTTATTATTTTTTGCAAACATATAGTTTTCGTTATTGGATTTTGCATAAAGCTTGGTATCTGTGATGGTGTCATGCCATAAACAAGTGATACATTATCCCTTGTCACTTTCTCTGACACCATTTCATGTTTAAGCATTAAACTGTATATGCATAAACTGATTGTGCATCATATACCTTAGCTATTTTATATCAGTATGACCTGCCTTAGCTTTTGTATATCAGTATGACCTACCTCAGTTACTGTATATCAATATGACCTACCTTAGCTATTTTATATCAGTATGACTTGCCTTATTTATTGCATATCAGTATGACCTACCTTAGCTATTTTATATCAATGTGACCTACCTTAGCTGTTACATATCAGTATGACTTACCTTAGCTGTTGCATATTAGTATGACCTTAGCTATTGTATATCACAGTACAACCTACCTTAGCTCTTGCATATCATGGTGACTTACCTTAGCTGTTGCCTATCAGTATGGCTTACCTTAGCTGTTCCTTATCGGTATGACCTACCTTAGCTGTCGCCCATCAGTGTAACCTGCCTTAGCTATTTTATATCAGTATGACTTAAGTTCGCTATTCCATATCAGTATGACCTACTTTTGATATTGCATATCATTATGACTTACCTTAGCTGTTGCATATTAGTATGACCTGCCTTAGCTATTGCATATCAGTATGACCTACCTTGGCTATTTTACATCAGTATGACCTACCTTAGCTACTTTATGTCAGTATGACCTACCTTAGTTGTTGCATAACAGTATGATCTAGTTTAGCTATTGCATATCGGTATGACTAGCATTACCTATTGCATATAAGTATGACCTACCTTAGCTATTGTATATAGTATGACCTACCTTAGCTACTGTATATAGTATGACCTGCCTTGGATATTTCATATCAGTATGACCTTAGTTGTTGCATATCAATATGACCTACATTCACTATTGTATATCAGTATGACCTACCTTAGCTGATGTATATCAGTATGACCTGCCATAGCTACTACATATCAGTATGACCTACCTTAGTTGTTGCATATCAGAATGACCTACCTTAGCTGTTGTATATCAGTATGACCTGCCTTAGCTATTACTTATCAGTATGACCTTAGTTACTGCATATCAGTATGACCTACCTTCGCTATTGTATATCAGTATAACCTACCTTAGCTGTTGTATATCTGTATGATCTGCCTTAGCTATTACATATCAGTATGACCTGCCTTAGCTAGTAAATATCAGTATGACCTGCCTTAGCTATTACATGTCAGTATGACCTGCCTTAGCTATTACATATCAGTATGACCTGCCTTAGCTATTACATATCAGTATGACCTACCTTAGTTGTTGCATATCAATATGACCTGCTTTTGAATGCTCCCTTGACAAGATAAGCTTTGTGCCTTGTCCTGCATTTGTTGCTTACACAGGTTTAGATTGATACTTTCGTGCATGCCCTATAATAACACTATACACAAAATTGGAATTATGATTTTGAACTGCCATATTTTAGGTCCAGTTCCATGTCTTGATTGCTGAACTGTAGAAGTTAAAAATACTTGTCTTCTTTGGATAATAGTGACCTTCAGTTTTTGCATTTTGTCCTGATATCGGTGGAATGTTTTATCCCTTATGTGCAGCTTACTGGTAAGTATTAAGTTGGATCAATTTGTGTTATGTTTCTTGGGTGGAAACTGTTTCCTATCATTTAATCAAATTGGTCTTGACCTTAGACATTAAAACAGAAAAATCGGAAGTTTCTTTTTATCTTTCAATGAAGTTGGGTTAAGGTGTGTTAGGTACCGACCATTTAATTTTTGGTGAGGGGAAGAATATGATTTTCATTGCAACCGAGATATTATTTTTTTGTACTACTGGTCATTGATCAGAAAAGTTTATGCGATTACCTGTTGTCCATTATCCATGAGGAGAATATTGTTATCATACTTGTCTTTAAAGACTTGGAGGATTGTCATCAAATTTTACACACATTTATCATAAGTTCCAGTTGGTCCTACATTGAAAGGGTACTGCCCGGACATCCAACAATGGCAATCATTAAAATCTTGCCATTGCTATGCCTTCTGAATGGATGGTTGTACATGTATCACCATGGGATTTTTTACTGTCATTTTATGATGTTCGTTTAGTCCAGAATGAAAATGGTGCTGCTCAGCCATCCAAATAGAACCACCACATTGGCCATATTCAAAATCTTCTCACTACTTCTCTTGCTTGAATAATTGTGATATCAACATGGGGTTTCCATGAAAGAATTCTTCTGATGTCTAGCTGGTTCTAAATGAAAATGGTGCCTTGAGTGTGACCATTAGAATAGCTTTGTTGAAAATCTCGCCTCCTGGATTATATGGTTATTGTGCCTTCCCATAAAGATTAATTACAATGTCTGGTTCTGGTCTTGTGGGGTTTAAAGCTGTTTTTCAGCACATGATAGAATATACATGGTGAGCAGTATATATCTGGTGGAGAAAGAAGCCAGAAAAAATCATAAACCCACGGGAAGCTTCTGGTAAGCTTTCTCACATACCCAAGATGGTCAAGCCGAGACACAAAATCACACAAAGGGTGTGAGTGATCAGTGAAGGTGAATGCCTTAGACCACTTACCCAGGGTCCCTCTAGTTGGTCCAGCAATCTCGTGTCATATATGGCCACTATGGCAGCCATCATCAAAAAACCTTTTTGTTGTCACTCCTTCCAAATGTAAAGTAGTATCAACATTGGGGTTTTTACCAGAAGACTTCTTATGAGGTCTTGTTTGTTCTGTATTAAAATGGTATCAATCTGACATCCAGTATTGCCACCATGGCAGCCATCTTGAAAATCTTATTATTGCAGCTACTCTAAAATGGAAAGGAGCTGCAGTGGCTCAGTGGCTAGCATGCTAGACAACTGACAGGGTGCAGGATTGAATCTTACTATCAGATCAGCATGGCTCAGCAACGAAGATGTGTCCCTGGACAAGGCACTTTGTTTCAGCTGTATCAGCACCAAATAACCTACTTGTGTTGCTGTGTGTCAAACTGAAATGGAAAGTCATTTTTACGTGGTTTTCTGGAAAATATTTTTCTCTCTACTCCCACCAAATGGATGGCTACCGTATTCAATGTTGTATTTCGTACCCTTTAATTTTTCGTACACCATCAAGCCATAAAAATAATAATTAATTAAAACTATCATATTTTTTCGTACACAAAATTTCACAATTTTTTTTTGGTCAACCTATTATTTTTCATACATAAAACGATGTATCACTTAGATACGCAAAACGACCAATTTATTCTTTGCTGAGTATATTTGGTATAATCCCAAATGAGAAATATAAATATTTGTTTCCTCAATGAAACACAAACCCAATTATCTGATATCTTCGGGTAAATGCATAACTGAGACATCTAATAATGAAAAAGAAAATAAACAACTACCAGTAAAGAAATATTCACCAATTACAAGTGTGTAGAAAGCCCTTTGCTCAGCTTACTCGGAAAGGGCAACTGTTTTGTTAACTGAGAATCTATTTGCATTCATCATATTGCCCTTTTTTGTCTTTTGTATCGGCAAGAAAATATAATGGTTGATGTTTTTGTTGTGTTATTACAATATATACCGCTATTCATTAACAGCTGGACAACATTGTTAATGAGAGCTCTTTATTATGTCAGTCTGTAGCCAAGAAACGCGCGCATTTAAAAATGAGTTCTGAAGCCATTTGAGTTTATTTATCCAGTGAAAATAACATCTCAGTAGAGAATGAAGTGAAGACCACAGACCACTGGGCAATTAATCTTATTTGTTTCTATGTAGTAATGCAGTAAAAACTATAAAAAACCCAGTTAGTTTTAATCATAAATGCAAAAGTCATTGACTCCGTAAGTTTGATTTATATATAGGTAATATCTTCAAAGCTCTTGGACTGTTCGTGCTTGGACATGTCTTCATTATTAAGTTTCTTCAAACCCTTGCCAAAGGGAGAAACTTTTATCCTGCCACCACCACTTAAATGCACTGAACCACCAAACAAAAGGCAGAAAATTGGACCTGGACAGCCTCGAAAAGACAATGGTGAAGCCCGTCACCTGTCTGTTGCTGCAGTTGCTGAGATCGCCAATGAAAAAAATCATGCTGAACTGCACAAATCAAGTACTGATGCAACAGATAATGCCATTATGCCACAAGATACTATTGAAATGGCACCCATTTTTGCTGAAAAATTTCCTGAGGCTGCAGTAGACAAGCTGGACTATAGTAAAGATATGAGGGATATAAGCCAGTTTCCTGGTACTGCAAAGTCACCAGTAAGAGGAAAGTATAAGAAATGGAACATTAACGATAAAATAAGAATTGTTGAGGAGGCAAAACTATGTGGAATTAGACCATAGCTGCAAAGTACCGCCTTACACCAAGTACTTTATCAAGCTGGATGAAAATGGATTTTTCAAAAAATATTCAAAAGACAAAGAAAGGATCCATCCCAGGTGCCGGCCAACCCATTACGTATTCGCATGAGAAAGAGGAAATTTTATCCTGGTTACTCTGTATGTGGGACCATCACGTGCCTGTAACAATTGAGATGTTACAAAATTATGCTACTGTAGTTATTCAGGAGGAAAATCCAAAGTTTCAGGGCTCAAGAGGATGGGTTCATAGCTTTTTCAAGCGAAATGGACTTGCGCTGAGATGCATAACTTCAATATCTCAAAAACTACCTCGAGACCTAGAGGAAAAAATAGACTGTTTTACCAGATATATAAGAAGGCTGCGGGAGGAGGAGGAATTTGATGAACATTTAATTGGAAGTATGGACAAAACGCCAGTGTACTTCAACTTGGTACCAGAGAAGATAATTGATAAAGTCGGGACGAGAGAGGTGTGTGTTAGAGGTACCGGCAGTGACAAGAGCCATTTAACTTGCGTATTGTCATGCCTGGCATCTGGTGACTTGTTGCCACCTATGATAATCTTTCGGGGAAAAAGAAACTTAAAAAATCTAAAGATCCCAAAGGGAGTTGTAGTGAAAGTTGAACAAAAAGCATGGAGGGATGAACACCTAATGTTGGATTATATTGATGAAGTCTGGAAAGCACACACGAAGCACGTACCTTCTCTCCTAGTGTTGGATTCATTCCGTGGCCATTTGACTGATGAAATTAAAAAAACCATGAAAAAATCCAGAACAACAATGGCAGTAATCCCCGGTGGATACACAAGTAAACTGCAGCCACTGGATGTATATCTAAATAAGCCTTTCAAGGGGCGGCTGCGGAAAAAATGGTCAACCTACATGAAGGACCAGGCTTCCAAAAATATTGCAACCAGGGAAGCTGGTGAGGAGGCAACCAAAAAAATTCCAGCCCCTTCAAAGCAGCAGATGATTGACTGGATTTTTGAAGCCAGTGAAGACTTGAAGAAGAAAAAGGACATGATAATCAGTAGCTAAGTTACTGGCCTTTCAAATGCAGTAAATAAATGGTAGAGAGAACCACTGCATAAGGAGTGACAATGAAGCTCCATTGGAAAGTCTTTCAAGTGACGAAGAATGCGAATGGTTTGAGGGTTTTGAGCTGGAAGACTTGTAAAACTTTTGAACATTATGAATTTTTCATTGCATAATGTTTTTGCATTTGTTTTGTGCATTCGTCCAGCGTTGGAGCACAAATTGTATCCTTGAAAATAACATGTTGTGTTTATAATATAAAAATATTTTTTGATACACGTTGCTTTGTTGTTCCCTACCTCCCTCCCTTTCTCTCTCTCTCTCTCTCTCTCTCTTAAATTCATTTGCCATTTTGTTCAATGGCTTCAGCACATATATCAGTAGATTAATATTGTTCTTGAGCTAATGGGCTTGTCTTACACATTTTCAACACCCCATGGGCAGCCTCATTTCCCTACACAGAGCCTCCTTAATTTGATCTGTTGAGGTGAATCTGGTCTTCAATCCAGTATTTACTGGAAAAGACCAAGCTAAAGGTCAAAGAGTATTTAATTAGCATGTTTATTATGTCTGCATAGCCATGTGGCCTACTGACAATGGATCCCATAATTACTGGTACAACAAAAACGCTTTATTTATTCAGGTTTTAATTGCCAATGGAATATAATAGTGCCCTTGTAGTGTTTACATAAGGAATAACACAACTGACAGGTAACTGATTCCTGAACAATACAGATTATTCTCTCTCTCTCTCTCTCTCTCTCTCTCTCTCTCTCTCTCTCTCTCTCTCATAACAACAATCAGATTCTTGAGTTGAGAGCAGAATGAGACAGAATTTGTACATTTGTTTTGTACGTTAGGTTGTCGAGAGTCGTGTGTTCCGTCAACCTTGTTCGGGTATGATCCCTTTATTTTTCGTACATGGTCATTACCACAAAATGATAATTATTTATTTTACATATCATTTTTCGTATACCAAAATTAATAATTATTTTTTCGTGTACGAAAAATAACATTAAATACGGTATATCATCATGTGGTTTTACCAGATGACTTCTTGTGATACCTAGTTGCTCCTAACTAAAAATGGTGTGACTCATGCATCCCATATGTCTGCCATGATGACTGTCTTGAAAATTGTGTTTTCACTTCTCCCCTGAATGGATGGTCATATTGACATGGGGCTTTTCACTAAAAGGCCTGTAATAATGTCTGCTTGGTCTAAAATGGAAATAGCACTACTCTGACAATATGTCCACCACAGCTGTTAATTGGAAGATCTTGTTATTGCTGAAGAATATCTGCGATGTTTCAACACTCAGTACTTAAATGGAAGAAATTGCCTTGAATTCCTGGAAATTCTTTTTGACCAATAGAACCTCGATCCCTTCGAGGGATTCTAGATATGCAACTAAAGTTAAAAATGTTACTCTATGGTTCTTAAACTTTATGAAATCAATAACCATCCTTGTTTCTCTAGCTGCTATTCTATTTCAGGCCAAGGCAGAATTGATGGAAAGACGTTTAATGAGCTACTGTCATGGTATGCTACAACGTATTGATCAGCGGAAAAGGAGGGCAGGACCCTTCCCTGTAAAGGTGGATATTATGCCAGTTTTGACAACCTGTTGTTGTCATATAATGTTGACATTTATTAAACTGTTAATCATGATTTAGTTGGGTTTTTGTTTTATTTTATTTTGATGATAAGATTATCCTAGGGTGAGATAAGTTCAAGCTGATCCACCATGATCCTGCATCCATCACTACTGCCCTAATGCTGATGTTTAATCTATCTATCTATCTATATCTATATATATATATATATATATATATATATATATATAAATTTCATCATTATTCTGAATAAGTAGCAAGGTTTAGTGACTTTCCTTATGCAAGCAACCTTGTTTTTTTTTTCTCACAGTAACAGTGAAATATGTTTTCGTTGTCAAGCAGTCTTTGCAATAATGACAACCAATCTTTGCAATAAAAATTGTCAAGAGACAAACTCTTTAATACTCAAGACCAATCAGGAAAACTTGTTTTAATATTTGATTGACTGGATACAAATTATGGGAAAATTTCAACATAGTTTTATTTTTTGATCCACTGGTCATAGATTAGAATAGGTTATTGTACGGCCTGTCATCCATCTGTTAGCACAAGTTTGTTATCACCACACCACTTGGAGGATTGCCACTTTACATAAGGTGAACAGAAAGTCATAATGACATAAGAGAACTTTGCTGTGATGTCCAGTTGGTCCTAAATGAAATGGATCCAGTGATGTCCAGTTGGTCCTAAATGAAATGGTTCCACTCATTTATTATGGCCACCACAATGGTCATCTTGAAAATCTGTTATTGCTACCCTTCCTGAATGGATGGTCATATCCACATAAGGTTTTCATTAAAGGTCACTGTGATGTCCTAGTGGGCCCTAAATAAATATGGTGCCAATCTGCTTGTTATGACAGTCATCTTGAAAATCTTCATTACTCCGCCTGAATGGAAAGTAATATCGGCATGGGTTTTCACCAGGGGACTGCTTGTGATATCTTCATGGTCCTAAGTGAAAATGGCACCACTAGGACAACCAATATGGCACCATAATGGTCATTTTTAAAATCTTAACATTACTCCACCTGATTGGAACATCATTCATATCAACATTGGGTTTTCACTAAAAGACTTCTTTTGAGATTTTGTGCTACTAAATGAAATGGTGCTGATCTAATGTCCAGTATTGCCAACACAGCAGCAATCCTGGAAATCTTGATGCTGATCCTCCAGAATGTAAAGTCATATCAACATGGGATTTTCACCAGAATTTTTAATGATGCCTAGTTAGTCCTAAATGAAGAAATGGTCTTGTCTTGAATTTCTGGATATTCTTTTTGGAATGTTAGTCACTTTGACAGACTCTTGTTTATTACTTATGCTGCGGGGTTGAGAATTGCAAAGATTGAACCCAATAAAAATTATGAAGTTAAAGAGTTGTCACAGAAAACAAAAGCAAGAAATAAACTGAAATTTACAAGTCAAAAAGTGGTCAGTATACACTATTTTCAGAATCAAGTATAAAAAACTTGTGTCAATAAAATTGAGAAAATCTGCAGTTTGAAGCAAACAAAAGCACGTTTTCCTCGTTTTGTATGTTGTACACCATTTAATTTTGACTGACCTCTCTTTTAAAATATATTTAAGTAATTAATAAATACTAATTGTATTTGCTATGAACTTGATTCTTGCAAAAATTCATGTGTTTAAAATTAGTTTACATTAATTACCATTTAGCTTTGTAGCTGTTTTAACATGAGTATTTCAGTAATTTGATGAATGTTTTAAAAAAGCCTGTAAAGTAACTAATACTTGTTCATAGGCTTATTTTAAGTGTTCATTAACGTTATTCCTTTTACAAAATCTTTATATGTAGCATATTATATTTAAAATAGAAGAAACTGCATATCAGATGTATTTTCAACTTATGTCAGATTTATGCCATGTCTTTTGTATAATAAAACTGATATTTCGTTGTGAAGTTTTTATCAGTTTAGTGTGAGGCAGATTCACCGAAGTCAAGATAAAACAATCTAAAAAATATAAGTTGCATCACAAGTAATCCAGCCACTGACCCAGTTATTTAAGTTATCCAGGTGGGAGGGTTCCAGTGAATAATCACAAATAACCATAATAGCATTAGTTTCAGTTCAAGACATTTGTTGTCAACAACCCCAAAAATGTTGTCATATTTTTCATCAGAAGTTATTAATTCATAAGTTTGTTGTATATGTATTCTGCTTGCAAAACTAGAAAAAAAAAAAACAGTGAACAGGCTTATGTTGGGGTTATAAGAAGATGGGACTTAGTTTCCTGAAGAATATCACAACAAATTCTAAGATAAACTAACATTCCAATTACGTGTTTATTCTTTTCCTAGGAAGCCTTGCAAATATTTGACCTAAGAAAGATATAATATTGGACATTAATTCAGGTTGCAGGAATCTCTAAATATTTATCTCAGAATTGTTAAAGTTAAAGACTGTATGCAATACATTATTGAAGGAAAATGAATGTTAAGCATCCTTCTTTGCAGTGATGCAAATAAGACAAGTTTTACTCGCTTCCATACCTATAAAAGTCACAAACTAATGTTACAGTGTGAATAAAGTTCAAGGCAAATAAGATTAGTATTTATTACATCTACTTAAATATACTATAGAAGTGACAAGCCAGT
The DNA here is from genome assembly GCA_016617855.1 of Megalonaias nervosa. NCBI lineage: Eukaryota > Metazoa > Mollusca > Bivalvia > Unionida > Unionidae > Megalonaias > Megalonaias nervosa. The sequence continues at coordinate 38,692 of JAECUM010000975.1, forward strand.
CAAAATTCTGTGGTGTACAATGTATGGAATGAGATGCTGCTTCAGACTACGCTGATTTTTTAAATGTTGTGGACATAAGTGCACAATGTTTTTTCATGCTTTTTTTACTAATGTGTTTCTATAAATGAAACGAAGCACTCTTAGTTGCTTCAGACCAACATATAAATAGCACAAGAATTTAATTCCAACAGTTAGCCCAAAATACCCAACCACCTCTTTGTCCTTTGAGATCTTAATGCTCATCTTCCAATGCTTGAGTTCTTATTATTCCCACCATCATTATAAATTCTTCTCTGCCAGTAGAGCGTCAGTCCCTCTAAGGACTCCTGGTTACCAAAAAACGTAATTGCTGAATTAATTAAACTTGCCATTTGAGGGTATCTGATTGTACAGTGAATTTACCATCTTTTTTTTTTTTGGATACCCATTTTCATGGATTTTGCTTAAAATGATACATTTGAAGACCATCAAAATGATGATTCTGCTGCATGATAAGCCATTTTGTAATCCACTCAGTACCAGCAGAAATGTGATTTTTGTTTTCCAAACACCACAAAAAATATTCATGAAAATAAATTAATTCACAGTATCTGAAAAGTTAAATTATCTTCTATCCTTGTCAGGGTCAAGGCCATTAAAAAGTCGGTCTTTCCAGTGGACTTGCCATCACACCACATTTGTGATACAGAATTTCGAATGTAATCTAGAACAATATATGAGCCTGTCTCTAAGGATTTTCTGTACACAATCCTGATGAAGAGTGCCCCAAAGTCATGTGAACTTTATCTGATTCCGGCATCTCTGTTGCTGGAGTGCCTAGATTCAATATTGCCTTCACATACCAATGTTATAAATACTTTTCAATCATCTAGGGAAAATCCCATCATTTTTTTAAACTGCCATTGAAACTCTCTTGAAGAAACCAACACCCAAGTCAATTATTTAAAAAAATATGCAAGGTCACTGTAATCTCATTCAAGAGTGCTCAAAAATTCACCTATTTATACTGCAAGAAGAGACTTGAGACTTACAGTTTCCTTGCCTTAATTATTTTCAGCATGATTTTGTTGTGTGGGATGGGAGCAATCTTGTCTATTTATGTCCTTATGTGTTAACAAATATTGTAAAGTGTTTTTTACAGATTTATTTACAAAGTCCTAATTATTATTATTAGAAAAGAATGTATTGCTCTTGCCTTGGGAACATGTTAACTTGTTAAAAGATATATTTCTCACTAATATCAGGATTTTAAATATTCGGCAGTTAAAAGGAAAAAGGACGGAAGAAACAGACATGTCATGAATTCCTTCAAATTCATTTTGGCCAGTAGTTGTGTTAGCCCCTTTGAGGAACTCCTGTAATTGAGACCCCTTTTTTCTGCCACTGTTCATCCGAAGAAACTATCACTATGTAAGAGGAATAACAAACAAATAGTTTTTTATATTATTAGATTCTCAAAACATTGCTATTGGAAAATTGGTACATTCACTTCTTTTTCTTCTGTTTTCTTTTGCCTTTTTTCTTCTTTTTTGACTTGAACCTCTCATTGGTGAAACCTGAAACAAAAAAGCAAGAGTAGAATTACTAAAAAGAATTTCCAAAAAAGAGGTGAACTGGGAAACATAAAGGCCTGTAGCAAGTGCTATTTAAATGATCATAAAAACTGCTTAACAGAATTTGATCAAATTTTAAAGCAGCATGGCATGAAGATTTTTCAGACTGGCACAAAAGATTCTGATCTGCCATCCAATATGGTCACCATTACTAGACAAGAAACAAATTTGTTTTTAATGACTTCTTTGAACTGCTCAGATGGACTGGACCAAATCTTACAGCATTTAGTTTTAATTGTTTCAAATTTATTCAAATGAGGTTGACTTGCCATCAAATATGATCACCTACACTATAAAAGAGAAAATCTCGTAAATAAATCTTTAAAAGAACCCACTTGGCAGACTTTGACCAAATTTGACAGAAAGTATCCTTACAGGAAGAGCTTTTCAAATTGTTCAAAATGAAGCCTATCTGCCATCAAATATGTCTTCTGGTACTTAAAAAAAACTAGTTTCTTTTGAATAACTGCTTCACAGCATTAAAACAATTTTGATGAAGTGTAGCTTGAACACCAGTTTGATTTTACACAAATGATTATGTTTTGCTGTTATAAATGTTGAACAGAATTTACTTTGAATAAAACTGCCCTGGCATAGGGCCTTGAAATATTGGAAAAATAATGCTATCGTGCAGTCGGACATGGAGAAAAATACAAAAAGTACAGAAACACAAAGCATTCTAGTGATCTATATTTCTATTTTTTTAGGCAAGGTGTCAGGTGAACAACCTCGAGTCTACTTGGGCCTTTAGGTTGGTGTTTAGTAACGGGAGCTGTATTTGATAGCAGATCTGCAATATTTGCATAAAACGTAAGAGCCTTCATGCCAGGATGCTGTCAGATTGAGTTCAGTTATGTTCAACAAAAAAATTAGTAGTTTGAAAGTTTTTTTTTTCCATTATTAGCTTTGGTGGTCATATCTGAAGGAAGCTCAGCATAATTTGTACACATCTGATAAGCCTTCACGCCAGATGCCTTTTGTCAATTATTTTTAAATTCAGTTTGGTGGAATTTAACTCTATTAGTCATGCAATGGCATTTTGTCTGGTGCCATTTAGCAAAAGATTATTCACAACTTCAAACTATTGGGAGGATTGCCATGAAACTTTGTAAACATATTCAACCCAGTGTCTTGTTGGTACTAAATGAAAATGGTGTCCCTTGATCATCCAGTATGGCCACCACAGCTGCCATTCTGAAACTCATTATTGCTTATACTTCTGAAGGGATGGTCATATTGACAAGGGGTTTTCATTACAAGACTTCTTATGATATCCTGTTAGGCGAAAATGAAAATGGTGCCATTCTGACATTAGTATTGCCTTCATGGTAATCATACTAAAAATGTTTCTTCTCTGCTGTAACATACTTTTATCAACAATAGATTTTCATGAAAAGACTTCATGATCTCTAGTGGGTCCTAAACAAAACTGGTTCTTTCAGACATAAGTATGGCTGAAAAGACCATCCTGAAAATATTTTTCTACTCTTCCAAAATTTATATTAATTAAACAAAAAGATTCTTGAAATGTCTTGTCGGTCTGGTATAAAAATGGTGCCTGTTGGACAAACCCTCAGACCTCTAATATGGCCACCAGTGTTGTTCTTGAAAATCTTGTCACTACTTGTCCTTAATTTCTGTTTTGTTGGCTTTAAAAGCACTTTTAGCGCATTCCTGGCTACACTGTGCTGAGGAAATGAGATCTAAGTGCCTTTCACAAGGACACACCAAAGCAAAATACCTGACCTGGCCTGGCGGTGTGTGTGTGTGGCAGGGTATTGAAACTATGACCCTTGAATTAAAAGTCTGTTGTGCTACAGACGTAGCTAACATGGTTCCATGTTCATATCAACAGAGTTTACACATAAAAATTTCTTGTGATGTCTAGTTGGTCCTGTATTAAAACTCTGCTGATCTAATATCCATTATGACTGCTATTCTGATTGTCTTGAAAATCTGTTATCAGTACTACTCCAGAACAGATACTTACACAGAGATGGTGTTTTCACCAAAAGACTAAGATTTTTAGTTCATCCCAAATGAAAATGGTGCCAAATTAACAGTGAATATAGTTCCCTTTGTGACCATCCTGAAAAGGTTATTAAAGCTACTCCAGATCAGTTCAATGTATCAGCATGTGGTTTTCTGTAAAAGTTTTCTTGTGGTCTCCATTTGGTAAAATGAAAATTGTTTCTCAATTATCCAATATGGCCACCACACTGGCCATCTTGAGAATCTTGTTACTTTATTATAATGTTGGTTCTTAATGAAAATGAGCATCTAATATGACTATGACAGGGGTCGTCTTGAAAATCTTATTATCACTTCTCCTGAATGAATGGTTGCATCTTCATGGAGTTTTTGTGGAAAGACTTGTGATGTCTTATTGGTACTAAATAAAATGCTTCCATGTAATTTCCAACATGGCCACCAAATCTTGTAATTGATACATCTGCTAAACAGACACAAATGTATGGATCTTTCACCACAGGACTTTTATGATGTCTGGTTGGATCTAAATGAAAATTATGTAATCTGACAGAGTATGGTTGGTACACGACCATAATGACTCTGGGGTTTTCAACATAAAGTATCTTAGATAGGTAAGTTTCGTTCTGTCCCTATCAGTTGCTAGGTCAAAGTTAATGACAGAATTTTTGTGTTGAATTTACTAGTATCTTGCGATCATGTTGTATCAAAATAAGAAAAAACCTTTGTTACCAAAGTTTCTCAAGAATATCAGTCAGCATGGTTTCAGTGAAAAATAAAATGAAATGGACTTGTCTTGGATTCCTAAAAAATTTTTGGCCAGTACACTAGTAAGTCCTCTTTCAGTGATTCTTGTTTACTGGAAATCATGTGATGGTGTTTTATTTTTCCCAGTGGTGGCCACATTTTATGGTTGGTCAGCATCACCTTCAAATGCCAGATTATCTTCTTTCCAGTGTTACGTATATGTAATTTAATTACTTGTGTGTTAGTTTTAAATTCTCTTTTATTTTATTTTTATTTCATTACATGTTATTGTAATAACTTTATTCACTGGATTTGACATTTTTCTAGAAAAATTCAGTTCAGTTCTAGTAAATAACAGTGTTGCTACATTGTATTTTTAGCTGACCTAGTTCCTGACCTTGGTTCAGAATTCGTAAACACAGAGTGAAAATCATTGGTCGTAATAAAGGTCATTCTTGGCTTGCGTCAGCTTTGTTGTAAACAGCCTTTTTTAAATTTTTTATTATAAACTCTTATAGTAAGATTCATTCAGTACAACTGAACCTGTAAATAGCCTACGTGCTAATTGCCATATTATTTTACTGCGTTGTTCAGACTAAGTGACCACGTGACCCATCACACAGGTCTGAAATTGCATTTTTAGTTGGGTTTAATACTCATATTTCAGTGATTTTAATTCAGACGTAGTTTACACCTTCAGAGCTCAAGGTGTTTTTACTGTTGATGCCAGCTTGATATAAAATTCTTCTATTTTTTGGATTTAATAATTTATATTCCCTGGAAAATACCAGTGTTCATCATAATTCTTGGACAAAGACATTTAGTGGAAATTATTCGGAATTCTAAAGCTGGAATATTATTCTTGATTTATAAAATTCAACAAGGAACTGTTGACACAACAGCACACGACAGGTTATAGAGGATGTCATCGCCTTCCATCTTGGAACTTCATCAGGATTCGAACTTTGATTCAGTTAAAACTTTTTAGTGATAGGACTTAGATTTTTAAATTCTAGGAGTAATTTTTTGATTATATTCACAAACCTTAAGTCCTTTTTCATATTTTTACCTTGTTTTCTAGGGAAATAAATTATTCTGTTAAAATTTACAAAGCTTGTTGGCTTCACTCTTTTCTTTGTTACTTTGTACGAGCCTACTCATGTAACACCAGGAAGCTTTTTGCCAAATTCAGTCAGTTTAGTGTTTCTGCAGAAATCTTTTAAATTTAAAAATGGAAGCCATATTTGATAGTGGATCACCATTTTCCATGCAAGCTTCAATGGTTTTCACCCCTGGATGTTTTCTGTCAATTTTGGTGAAGGAAAGTAAGCAGTGCTTGAGAAAACATTGACGGTTTTGCTATTTTTCAGTCAACTGTGGACATATGATGGCAGCTCAGCATCTTTTTGACAAATTTAAAAGACTTCATGTCATAATCCTTTCTGTAAACTTCTCAGTAGTTTTGGAGAAAAACATGGTGGTTTTCTTTTTTTTTCTTGTAATTGCAGCCATATTTGATAGTAGATTAGCATCATTTGTTTGAGGTCGAAATGCTTTCTTTCAAATTTGGTCAAATTCCGTTTGGCAGTTTCTGAGTTGTTTGCATTTTTAGTAATGTCAGGATGCTGCCTGCAAAGTTTGGCTGAAAATGACCCATTGATTTTTTTAAAAATAAGCTGAAAATAGCAACTGTTGATGGACAATGGATGATATATGCTGTGTGCAGGACCATTCCATAAACTGATGGCAAAGTAAGCTAAAACTTGAACTTCACTAAAATCATATGAAAGATTGCCAAAAACACTCCCAGAACAAGAGACTGAAGTAGACATGACATCATTCACCTAGTTAAATTTTATATAACAATGATCATTGTGTAGTATTGTAAAAACACAAGCCCATGTAAAGTATTGCCCAACCTTTGATATCATGTAGATTTGACTTATTTTACTATGGTCTTATAAAAAACAACCATCATTATGTAGTAGTGTAAGAACACAAACTGTCACCCAAACTTTATATTGTGTAGATTTTATTTTAATAGTCTTATAAAAATTCTTATTTTACAATAGTCTCAAAAAACTTTTTTCCTATGAGGCATAATTAATATACATAGACCTTGCTCATTACTGAACTATCCAACCTGCTGACCAAGTTTTAAGGAAATCGGAAGCAAAATAGTCTCCTGAGAGGTAACAAGCTCAACCAGTAATATGCAAATCACTCTATCAAAATGTGCATATATCACTTATTTTACAGAAATTGTATATAATACCATAACGTTAAAAGCTTGGTTATTGAGTGGGAACAAACTCTTGATCCAAACTTGGTTTCCAGAGTGACAACAAACTCAGCCAATCAGATACAAGATTACCTCATAAATATGTATAGAAATCTTGCTCATGATCAGATTCATCCAACATCTTAATAATATGAGCCAATATACCAAGTTCATCGAATAAATCCAATTAAAAAACAGTCTTTAAAGCGGTAAATAAAACCGCAGCCAATCACTTGCAAGATCACCATATTAATATGCATAGGTCTTGCTCATAATAAACTTGCAATAACTAAATATATATTTATATAAATTATATCACTAAAAGCAAAATATAAATGTATAGGAATTACCTGCGGGTGTATAGGTAGCAGGTATCCTTCCTTTCCGCCGATGCTGGGGAAGAAAAAGGCTGGTGTCTATTGGATTCCACTGCACAGGGTCTGCACTGTTAGACGCAGTGTCTGTCATGAAGCCCAGGTGCTTAAAGTGAAGGTCATAGGAACCTCTGCAAGAAAATGTAAATTTGAATAATATCCTGCAGGTTACAATCTCTAAAAAGAAATATATGGTAAAAATTGAATATGCTTTGAATTTTTAACACGTCCAGATGACATTACTTGGAACTCCACAATTTGAGGATACAAATTCCAAGTTGAAAACCCCAGCTGAATGATGTCTACTATATTTTATGAAAGAAAATGTATACAAAAGAGTGGGAAAGATACTAGTCTTCAATTCCCTTTACACCAAACAATAATGGAAACAAGCAGGTTTCATTGTAACATAGTGACAAGAAGCATTTCTAATTCCCTGGACAGATAACACAATATACTGGGTGCTGCTTCAACAATTAAAAGGACACTGAGGTTTTGAGATATAACAGAAACAAAGAGGACAGCTTAACATACACCCCAATAAAAATTCCATAAAAATTGTTTAAGAACTTACTGATACATTTAAATATACAAAATATCTGGAGAAATAAAACTGGCCAATCTCATTAATATTCATGAGCTTTAATGATCTCTTATAACACAAAGGTAGTTTTGATGCAGTTTTGAACTAAAAAGATGGTGCTATACACCTGGAAAATTTTTGGATAAATCAGCAATTTTAAAATAATTCACTCTGCTTTACATGAGATGCTCAACCAAACTTTGTGGATGGCCTGCACTTGGAATAAGTAAGAAAAATATTGATTCTGGAGGCAAATGATAAATTGTCAAGGTCACTAACAAAATAAATATCCTTTCTGCACAACACCATTTATTTTATGTCACAGACCTGGCCCAAAATTTTTAGATGGCTTACACTAAGAAGAATGAAAAAAGCCTGCTGACTATGGGCCAAAAAGATGAAATGTCAAGGTGTCTCATACTGAGTGATCTAAACAGGGTCAGCATATAATGTGCTGTTCATAGTATGCTTGTTAATTTGTTATTTTTTCATCCAATTATCCATTTTGGTTCAAGGGTAAGAGACCAGTGATGCAGATGAATAATTTACTATTCACAATTCTTAAGTTTAAATATTTTTAAAAAGTTTTTGTACATTTGTTCATCATCTACCCACTCTTAAATTTGTTACGTATATGTAATTAAATTATTTGTGTGTGTGTTTTAAATTTCTTTTTATTTTATTTTTGTTTCATTACATGTTATTGTAAGGATTATTTTTTTACTGGATTTGACATTTTTCCCAGTAAATTTAGTTCTTTTAGCCTGATCAGAACACAATAGTGTTGCTTCATTGTATTTTTAGCTGACCTAGTTCCTGACCTTGATTCAGAAATTTCGTAAACACAGAGTGAAAATCATTGGTCGTAATCAAGGTCATACTTGGCCAGCGTGTTAGTTGAAGAAACAATGTTTTATTTTTAAATTCATTTCCAGTGTGGGAATCATTGATTTTTAGCTAAGGCTATACTAGAGTACGTGATAATTGACTTGTAGTAAGTGATCACGTGACCCATCATGCGGGTCTGAAATTGTGTTCTTAGGTTCTTAGTTGGGTTTAATACTCATTCTCAGTGTTTTTGAGTCAGTTGTAAAACATACCTTCAGGCTGAAAGGTATTTCTGTTGTTGCCTTTTGAATTGAGTTTATTTCAAATAATTTATTCACCCTGGAAAATACTCTTCTTCATCGAAATTCTTGGACAAAGACATTTACTAAAAATTATTTGGAATTCTAAAGCCGGAATTATATTTTTGGTGATTCAACAAGGAAATGTTGACACATCAGCACAAAATTGGTTATATAGGACGTCATCGCCTTCCATCTTGGAACTTCAGCGAGATTCGAACTTGGATTCAATTAGAACTTTTTAGTGATAGAACATATATTTTTAAATTCTAGGATTAATTTTTGGATTATATTCGCAAACCGTAAGTCATTTTCATATTTTTACCTTGTTTTCTAGGGAAATAAATTATTTTGTTAAATTTACAAAGCTTGTTGGCTTCACTCTTTTCTTTGTTACTTTGTACAAGCCTAGTCACGTAACACATTTCTGTAGGAAAACTCACAATGTCCATTAGTTCCCTCAACACTTTGTACATATAAACTTCCTAGATTATGAAATCTTTAACAAATCATTCTGTCTCCAAGCTGATTCCATCCAGATGATAGTCCTTTTTCTTTTAGTCAGTGACCTTGACCTCTGAAATTTTAATGTCACAGTAAAAAAAATCATTTTCTTCTTTCGGTAACACTGACCTTGGCCTCTGACCTTTTGAGCTAGTGTAAACCATCCATAAAGTTTGTTAACTGATGATTGGGGAAGGGGGGGGGGGTGCCTGGTAGTATCATGCTTAAATTTTTTTTCTACTCTCAGTCAATAGGGTCCTTCCTTACCCCATGCACAAGCCATCTACATTGTATGTCAACAGTAGATGGTGGCGAACTCAAGTTCTTGTGTAGAAACAATTTTTCTTCCTTCAGTCATTAACTTGACCATTGATCTATTAATCCCCAAATCATTAGGGATCATGATTATCTAAATTGCAAGCGATCCACAAAGTCTGGTGGAGGTACAAGCTGTAAAACGGAAGTTGTTGTTGTTGTTGTTGTTACAGGGTTTAACACCATTTTTCAGCACAAGATAGGCTATACATGGCGGCCAGTATAAATGGTGGAGGAAAAACCCAGGAAAACCCTGGAAAGAACCACCGACCCACGAGAAGCTAGAACAGAAGTTATTATGCAGAATAGGAAAAGTTAATGGACAGATGAATGCATATCACATGAGGCAGGTGGATTTGGGTAGGGTGACGTTACATAATGCAAAGGACTAAACTAAGCATTATCTACCAATTTTATACAGTAGATAAAGAAGCCAATGCCAAAAATGAAGCAGACAGCTGATGTTGCCTAGAGTGTGGTTTCATAGAGAAAAGAAAAACCTGAAACATAAAGCCTGTACCTTTTGTTGCCTTCTGTACTCTTTAAGATCTTACAGTTGGATTCTCCTGGTGTATGAACAATCAGGTACTGACCGACTGGGCACCTATAATATAAATTTGATATGCAAATAATACTTAACTTAAAAACCCTTAGAGTATGAACAATCAAGTACTGACTGACTGGGCACCTATAATATAAATTTGATATGTAAATAGTACTTAACTTAAAAACCCTTAGATATTCTCTAAGGTAATTATAAAATATTTAAAATTTGATTTTCAGCCTACAATTGTGATAGAGAAATCCTGTCAAGGGGTTGATGTGCAACAGTTCATATCAGGGGTAAAGGTGATGAAATCCTTTGCGGCTTTGGGTACTTTGTTTCAGATGAAAGAATAATTTTGGTCCCTCTTGATTGGACCTTATAAACAAATATTTATCAGTCCAGGACAATTTAATTTTTTCATTTCTCTTTTTGAAAATGTGTGCTGCTGCTGACATGATGGCTGAACTGTGAAAAATTGATACTGATTATCACTGCAAACACCTACATTTTCCTTGACTAGTTGAGTCAATGAACTGTTACCAGTCAAACATATCTTAACAACTAATTTGGAGGGTACCCTAATATTTCTACCTTCATATGCAGCATATTCTTGATAATATGCAAACTAATGAAAATAATTAGTTTTAAATGTTTTCTTTAAGTGGTACTCTGATATTTTTAAAATCTGAGAAAATTATTGCAGTATACAAAGATTTTCCATCGATTCTGGCACACGCTGGCAACCATTTTGGAAACCACTTCTGACTGCATATTATGCATTGGCAAATCAGGGTCTATGTTGTTTGCAGTTGGACTTGACTTACAATTGAGTATATATGGTAATTAACATGATTATCATGGAAAACACCGGTATTGGATTATTTACCATCAACTACAGAGTATGCAACACCATACTGCAAATTACGCTACTAACTAGAATTATGCTGCAACTGTGGTATTGGATTCTTGCAAGGCAAATTCAGCTACAAACTCAATGAGAATTCTGTTGCAGATATGGTGTTGGATTCTTTAAAGGTAAAATTTACTGTGAATTCATTTATTTTTCAAGTTTTGTGGTTTTGCAAAGAATGACATTCTCCAGCATTTAAATTCTGGATCATGGAAGGCGTCCTTTAGTTTCTATTGAGGGATCATTTTCATTGGGTCTTGTTATTCATGATTTGTAACAACCATGAAATTCACAAAACTGCTACCGCCACAAATAACCATATTCATACAAACTTCTAATGGTCTCGCTAAATTGTGCCATCAGTTTCTCAAGAAAAAAACAAACCGAGTTGAATTAAATCATAATATGAAAATTTTGACATTAAGTAGGTTAATCATCCACCCTCTCCTGTAGCACTATTCAATTTTTTTTCAACAATGTTGTATAAAATCTAGGAAAATAGACCACAGTAACCAAGTTTTGGAGTGAAACACTTTGATGATGCACCATTATTATAATTGGTGGCAATGAATAAGATGGCATGGAAAATGAAATCATGATATTGCTAAATAAATCCTGGAAAGTAAGATAAGGTTGTTGTTGTTGTTGTTGTGGGGCTTGCCTTATCTGAAATTAGATTGGGCTATCAGGTTTTTTGAGCACTGAGTGATAATAAAATTCTTTATGCAGTTTAGAAGTAGTGGCAATTTTCTAAATACTCCTTTCTTCAACAATTTTTCTAGAAACTAAAAATAAAAATTATCTTTCTCCAAGAATACTTACCAATCACATTACATTAGGAATATTAGGCTGCTACCTCACGAATCCAGCCCTACTAAAAGATGCAAATCGTCTTATTGTCTGTTGTTGTTGTTGTTGTGGGGCTTAACGCCATTTTTCAGCACACGATAGGCTATACATGGCAGCCAGTATTAATGGTGGAGGAAGAAACCGGGAAATCCGCGGAAAGAACCACCGACCCACGAGAAGCTACTGGCAAGCTTTCTCACATATCCACATTCGCCGAATCTTAGACTCGAACCAATGAAGACAGAGGTGAGATGGCAGTGATCCGTAACGGACAGCGCTTTAGACCACTCGGCCACTCGGGGCCCCCAGTAAGATAAGGTACCAAATTTAATTCCAATAGGCAGCATCACTGCAAGTCAAGTCACAATGGGTGTATTTACAACCTGGGTAGAGTGGATGGTTGGATGGAAGTATGAACTGAGAAAGTTAATCCTATATATCGCTGACTTCTCAAAGCAGGCCATCAATGAAAAGTTTACAATTCAAGTATGAGAGTGAGAATTGTCAGATAAGCATGCAAACTTCTCATAAAATTTTCTGAAGTTCATTTTGGCACTAAAATTGTACACAAATTGCTTTTTTCTGCACAAGTTAGAAATGATTGTATTCTTTCCTACTGTGACATCTACATGTTCTGAGTTAATACTAATGCATTAGAACAATCAACTTACTTCAGCAAGACACTGAGTAATCTCTGAAGCACTAGGAAAGCTTGAGCTGGTCTGCAAAAGAAGAAAATACGATTTCATCCTCGCAACTTAACATAAAGAACATTTGGTAAGATTAAATAATCCAAGAACAAAATGTGTGGATGAATTTCTTTTTATATACAAATTATGAAGTAATTTGCAGAACTTTGCTAACTGATGCATACTTATGCAGGAAAAGAAGAGATTATAACCTGTCAATTGTCGCCTTGCAAAGCATGTCTTAAGCCAAATTCAATTTCAGAGCAAAATCTCAAGGTTGCACTGACATGTTTTCATGCATATAGGGGCCTGCTTTCACAAATAGCTCACATCTCAGCAAGTCGCATCTTGACCAATGCAGGTATGTGAGATTGCCTACAATTATCATTCTGTGGGTTCATTGGAGGTTCCTCCTGTACCAAAATTACTGGCCACAAGTGTGTGTGTGTGTATATATGTATATATATATACACACACACACACAGTGTGACCCCGCTATAGCACGCTCTGTTATAACACAAATTCGGATATAACATGGTAGTGGTATGGCTCCCGAAATTTCATATATATGTATTTTGCTCGTACACGAAAAAAACTATTTCTTAAAAGTAAGAAAAAAACATAAAAAGTTTATTATCATTTTGGGGAAGAGATCGCATATGAATAATGCAAGACGATCATTGTGTGGCTCCTGAAATTTTATACGTATTTTTCTCATACATGAAAAAAGTTTTTCTTCTTAAAAGTACGAAAAATAACGTGTAAAAAGTTTATTCAGTGATCGTGCAGGGCTTCTCCAATGTCACAAATTTCATTTTATTTTCCTTATTGGTGGCAAAATATACCATCTGGAGATTTTTTTTCTGTTATTGGTGACATTGTTGGCCGTTTAAACTTGTCTATACAACCATTGGTTTGAAGTGGAAAAATTCAGAGGCCCCAAGAAAGGAAGCTGCAAACTTGATACAAAATGCACTGAAATGTATCTGTTGTTACATAAATTCTTTGTCCATATTGACAAACCATCTTAACACTGCACTGTTATATCATAATCTGCTTATGTTGACATCTAGCATGAGTACTGTATGTTGTGAGATTTCTGCTTTTTTTGACATTTCTGGTAGCAGAGATCAACCGGACGAGGCATTATCTCATAATCTATCTTTCGTCAGATTTTCGGCCACTTGCTAGTAATTAATATATTTACACAGACTGACATTTGTATTCGGGTGGTAAGTAAAATTCCTCTTCTTTTCACTCAGAATTAAATCCTTCAGAACACTCACATTTTCTGTAGTAATCTCAGAACAACTGCGTCTCTATCGACTGTTGACCCTTGTTTAAAATTTCTGACGCATGCATGCAAGGCAGCATCACTCCGCTACCATAAATGTATAAAAAAAAAAACAGAAACAAAAAACCCCAAGATCTTTCTTTTACGCTATTCAACAGGCAGGGAGGTACAGTATCTATAATTAATCAAACGACAGCCAGTCCCTTTTTTAAAAATGTACGTAGATAAAATAGTTTGCTGAAATTTCAAAGAAAACAGATTACCTTTGAAGTACCAATTGTTATGAAAGCATACTAAGCAAAGGGAAAAAAAAATCAGTCTCAATCATGCAATACAATTATTTGATGTTGCAGCCACAATAAGAAATGGCCATTTGTCTGGTTCTCCAAAGCTGTCCTTAAGTGGTGACTTCAATAACGCATGCACCCTTCATCGACGAAAGCCGATTACAATCTTCAATAAAAACAAAGAACCTTTCTTCAAAGGAAGTCAGTACCAAACTTAAATAAAAGCAATGGAATCTAATGGATTGTTTCCTTTTCCAACGTGACTGGCACATGTTTACTGTGGCGTGAAAGTTTTCTTTTTGCAGAAAAAAACGTTCATGCTTATGAACGCTACCAACGGTGGCTATAAACACAAACTAACTTTTACCGACATGGGAAGTACTGAAAAGTAAATGTGCTTCATCATTCGTTACGTGATTGTGCTATTTTGTTTACCACTGAATTCAGACCTATATGACCTGTTACAAAGTTACTGAATATTTTAAATCTGTGTGTCTGCATATTTTCAATGCAATTACTTGTAGATTCAATGTATGTGATGAGATTTTGCGGGTGAGTACATGGTGTTGACACTCTATTCACGCTATAAATTAGACATGTACATATATACAGTATACACATACATGTACCAATGCATAGGTCTCTGAATAAAGTAAAATAATATATATGCCTCCTCTGTTTTCACTTCAGGTGTATTTTTCATTTAACATGCATTGATTTAAGATGGTAACTGTGCCATTGAAGCATATATTTTTGTGCCTACATTTATTACACCCCACCCCCGCGAATTTTTTGGGGTACATGCATCATTTTCATCAGCTAACTGACCTGGTTGCTTATGACACGGTTCGGTCTATAACACGGTTGGGTTCTATTGCTCCCAACTACCGTGTTATAGCAGGGTCACACTGTATATATATATATCACTTACCCCATGACACACTAAAATTTTCCGGGGAAAAAACACTTGTGTCTTGAATTCAAATCAAAGTAAACCGTAACAAAAAATGACAAAAGTCTGGTGTGTCAAAACTTTATCCTCAAACATGGATAAAATTCAAGTACATAATAGGTGCATGTTACACACAAGCACATGTTGTTACTAGAGCAGCATTTCATTAGCTTGACACAGATAGGTACATGTTACACACAAGAACATGTAGTTAATAAAATTGTAATTCATCAGCTTGACACAGATAGGTACATGTTACACACAAGCACATGTGGCTAATACAGCTGCAATTGATTAGCTTGACACATAGGTATATGTTACACTCAAGAAAATGTAGTTAATAGAGCTGTAATTCATTAACTTAACACAGATAGGTACATGTTACACACAAGTACATGTGGTTAATTCAGCTGCAAAATCATTAGCTTGACACAGATAGGTACAAGCTACACACAAGTACATGTGGCTAATACAGCTGTAATTCATTAGCTTGACACAGATAGGTACATGTTAACTGAGCTGAATTCATTAGCCTGGCAGTTTGACAAACAGTCTGATTTGATGATGGCCTCCAATAAATTTTATCCACTCACTAATGTGAAGGCATAAAACAAATATGATAATCCCTTGAAGGAACTAATGCTCCTGTGGCTAAAAAGAATTAAGACACAACCATTTCTTATTTTTAACTACAAAGTGATGAAATGATGATTGATATTTCAGCAAAAACTGACTTCATTCTATTAACCACTTTAAATAAAGTCACATATCTGCCAACTTCGATATAGGACACAGAGACTTGCATCACTGCTTACAATTTACCTATAAATTACACATATACTACATATAATAACACAAGGAAGGAGACTTCACCCATTTCTCCAGTGACCTGTTTAAGAATTGACATATATCTCCAGCTACACTTCACATAATGCAATAGCTGTAGCACAGATGTTTAGATCAGAGATTAAACTTTTAATACTTACATCAAATTGGACTCATTATTCCACTTCAAGGAATGCAAGCCCAATTTCCAGTACTACCACTGGACATGTCCAAGATTGTTTCTGTTTAATATGCAAGTACAATACACACTGAATGGAATAATGCCCTCTTATTGGTCTGATGAAATCGATGTAATACAATGACCCCATCTGCAATGGCAAGGCAGTATTCTGCTCAGTGGGTTGCATATTAAGTGGGTGCAATCATGACGATGTCAAGTGGTAATATCAATGTTGATTCTTATGCAGACTGCAGGACAAATGGGAAAAGTATCCTCACCTCATCTGACAAGGCAGAAAGGCATATAAATTTATTGTACTGTTTTGTGCACCTGCAAATAAGTGACATACAGCCACTAAGTGAATGATAGTAACAGCACAGCATCAGGAAGAGTCAGCTTATCTCTTTGATTGTTTCAGACAGTTAAAAACACCACCTTAAGACTTCAAGCAGATAAGCTGGCTTTCATCTGGTTATGCATGACTAACTGCAGGTGTGCGAAACAATTCAAAATAGAAGTATTCATTTTTCTGCTTCTGTCCTTTTGCGCTGAATGACCTGTAACAAGTTGTTTCATCTGCATACCATTTGTGCTTTTATTTATTTTTGTTCAAGCGTAATAACCACATGTTCATTTGTTTGTTTGGAATTGGCTGCTTTCTCTTTTTAGATGACCATAAGTTGTGTGCTATGTAAGCCATGTTGAAGACCTTCACCTTGTGTGTTGATGTGGTGGATTTAAATGCATGTAACTATTTACATAAACTCTGAACCACATTTGTTATTTGGTGACTAACAGTGGCAAGATTGGAATGGGATTACACTACTGCCATGGTGTTGACTTGTGTTGTTAATTATCAATGCAGCTCCTATAAAGGTCAGAAACTCTTTTACTTCATTTTACTGTTTTAAAGTATGGTTTACAAAACAGTTTCCTGTGGTAACTTAACTGTACAGGTAAACTTTGTGGGATGAGATTGGTTGATTAGCATTTGCACCGGTAAAATTTAACTTTGTTCAGATGCTTACTATCCCTGTCAGTACAAGGTAATCATAATTGTGCAATCCTTGTAAAATCTCTGCATGGTCGCTATATTGGATATCAGATTGGTACCATTTCAATTTAGTACCAAGCAGACACCATAAAAAACCTTTTGGTGAATGCACAATATTTGATACAACCAGTCACCTAACAGAAGTAGTGATAACAAGATTTTCAAGATGGTCATTATGACAGTCATATCAGAAGCCAGATTGGTGCCATTTTCATTTACAACCAAACTGACATCATAAAAATTCTTTCAGTGAAAATTACATGATGATATGACCCTTCATTCAGAAAAAATTGAGATAAGATTTTTTAAATGGCCACTGTGGCATGCATATTTTATGTCTAGATGGTACCAACAGAACCAACCAGACATCATAAATAATAGTTTAGTAAAATCCCAATGTTGATATGACCATCCTATCAGAAGGAGTAGTGATAATATTTTGAAGATGGCCACTGTTGTTGCCACATTGGACATCAAACAATATTCATATTGGACCAACGATACATAATAAATCTTCTGGTGAAAATCCCATTGCAATATTTACATTTTTGGGAGATAAGTAATAATCAGGTTTTCAGGATGGTCACTCTAGCAGCCATATCGGACATCAAATCGGTACCATTTTCATTTCATACTAACTAGACATAAGAAATCTGGTGAAAACCCCATGTCAATATGACTTTCCATTTATTAGGAGTAGTGATAACAAGATTTTAAAGGCAGTCATGGTGATGGCCACACTGGACATCAGATCGGCACTATTTTCATATTAGGATCAACTAGAGAGCATAGAAAATCTTTCAGTGAAAACCCCAAGCTTATATGAACATTCATTCAGGAAAAGCGATAACATGATTTTCAAGATATCCCAGTGGCACTATTTTCGCTTAGGATAAACTGGACCATGGGATCAATGTATGTGAAAAGTTTTATGGCAGTCCACCATGTAGATTAGCATCTGCCTCAGATGCAGGAGATTGCGGATTTGAACCCCAGCAGAGTCATATCAAAACTTATAAAAATGGTACAAGCAGCTGCCTTGCTTGGCGCTCAGCATTTAGAGGTTAGTGTTAGGACTGGTTGGGATAAATGTCACTGGGTGGATGCCCCAGTGTAGATATCACTATAAACTGCCACACTGCAGACATCATAGCGATAAGACAGAAAATTATTTTAATGCTACGTTAAAATCCAAATCAAACACACAGACACAACATGCACATTACGAGTAGCGATAGGAAACTTGTGCGAATGGATGGAAGGAAGACAGATGATGGATGACAGACAACAGACTATTCCAAAAACTCTTCTGGTCTATAACCAGTAGGAAAAAAATTAGGTTCCACTCCATTATTCTGTACTTTGCACAGGGTTTGATTTTTAAAGGAAAATAATTTCCCAGGATTTTCTTTCTGGTTATCCTGGTTATTTAAAAAAGACATTGCATATCTTAGGTGTTGTTAAAATAACTTTCAATTCTCTTTATTTTGGTATATGAATCATGTGTGTAATTTGTTTTACTAAGTATATAGCTTGACCTTACTTGAGATGTGTGCCTCTCAAATGACTGCTAGCTCCACTTGGTCAATTTCACTTCCTGTACTTCAAAAGGTAAACTGGGAAACAACAAACCAATACATTTCTTTTTACTTTTTATACATTTATAATTCATTTATTGTACTCTCAGAAGCTGGTATTGTGTGTGATTTGGGTTTTAACATAACTTTAAAAAGTTTTCAGTCATATCGCTATGATGTCTGCAGTGTAACAGTTTTATAGTGATATCTAGCAGTGGGGCTTCTTGCCACATACATGTAGCATCATGTCCCACCCAGTCACATTATCCTGACACCAAGCTAACCAGTCCTAGCACTAATCTCTTAATGCTGAGTGTCAAGCGAGGCAGCTACTAGTACCATTTTTATAAGTCTTTGGTATGTCTCTGCCAGGGTTTGAACCCATGACCTACCGCGAATGCTCTAACCACTAGGCCACTGGAGTGGTGAAGCTGGTATTGTGTACTCTGGCAAAATTTATTTTCCACATTTTAATAACTGCTAAACTTAGTGTACTTTGGACTAGGTAAAACTCAATTTCTGAGCACATGGGAGCATCCATATTGATGAACTGTCTGCTTTAGCTAGTGCATTGTTTCCATAATTACTGTATGTAAGAAATTTCAGTCTGACTTTGTAGAGGTATCACAGAAGTATGCCAACATTCTCCCCATTGCAAAAGCAAACAACTTTACCTTATACCTTCTCTTAGTAGTACATAATAACTGTAAAGCAGAACCTAAGCCAAACTGACTTCATTTTTAATAAAGTCAAAGACTGACACTTACTTGAATGTTGAGGTAAGGGGAATAACTCTTTGTACATCAAGTTCCTCCAGAACTGCCACCTCTGCAGTGAAGGCGTTGATCCTGGCTACACAACAAAATAAAACAATGACCTGTTCTGTAATATGCTTAGGTTCTCAACCAAATGAAGAAGGGGAATCAAATTCACAATGTAAAAATGTACCAAAATATTTGATCATTTGACCATGTGCAATTTAATATTTACACTTTACATTTAGTGATGCAAATACGGTGGTCAGTTACAAGTAAAGAACTATTCATAGGAACCTTCCCATTTTATTTTTATCAGAAAAAGGTCATAGTTATAGAGAAACTCTGTAATCCAACTCTAGTTTGAAACTAAAGTTCTCATCAATTTTTAAGTCATAGTGTGAGAGCCACAGTCCTATTACTTGAAGAATCCTAAAGCATTAATTACATACAAAATCCAAATCAACTGATATTGTAGTTGTTGACTGGCTGGTTTTCAACAGCACCTTGAGCACTTTCCTGGGCAACAAAATAATTTATTACTAAATGAATTTCATAGTTTGTATTTCTAATAATGAGGAATTTGTAAAAAAAGAAATTTTTACAAGCACAATGGCATTGTATTAACCAATAAATTTACAGGAGTTATATTACAATGTGACACATTATATTCACTGTGCAATGCTACTGTGCTAAACAACACACACAAATTATTGCAGATATTAAAGTATATTTCGGCGGAACAGAAAAATACCTCTAAGTAGCTGGCAGTTAGGCCTAATATAGAGACTAATCCAGTTTCTGGCAACTTCACTGACACTGCTCTGCTCCAGACCAAATGACAGCTGGTATTCCAGCTTGGGACAAATGTGAACATAGTGGAATTGCTGCAACAGAAGACAAATATTGTTCCTCCTGTAAATATTGCATTTATTAGAGATGAATGTAAATAGACATATTTGCTAGTACACTCCAATATTTGCCGATAATGTACAAATCCTAGCATTTCTAAAGCTTTTGACATCAGCTGATGCTCATAACAGTTTTCTTGTATTATTCTCTGACATTGTTAGTCTCAGCACCAGCCAAAAGAAGGAAAAAAATAGATGATTTTTTGAGGGGTCCTTTTCTGCATTAATTGGAATCATCTGTTTACATGCCATCTATACTGCAAACTTTACAGAACCAGATCCACGATCACATAATGAACTAGAGGAGCTCATCAGAAGAAACTAAACAGATCCTGTGCTGCTGGCACATTATGCAAATACAGGTCAGGATCTAAGCTACTTTTAGTTGGATCCAACTATATACAAGAGCGTCCTTTTTTCTTGCCTAAAGAATGGTTATAGATAGTTGCAGAACAGTTAAAAAGGAGATAATGCGTCAACAAGACCCCGTCACAAAAATGTAATCTGTTCTGACTTTAAAAAAATGAAGTACGCACTGAATATTGTGGCTCCCTGAGAATGCCGTGGTAACCACATCTGATGAGGACTCTGGTGGTCCCTAAGGTCCAAAGATGATAAGTAACATTGTGGTTCCTTGGATGTTTGAAGTTCCCAGTCTCATCTGTAGGTATGGCTGATGTTGATGCTAAAAATTCAAAATTAAAGATCTCATCTGTAATGAATATTAATTACAGTGTAACAAGGTGGTTAAGGTCCATAGGACCTGACCATGTTATAGCCAACCAAGTCAGTTAGCTGAAGAAAATGATACTTGTACCTAGAAAATTGGCTATGGGGAGAGGTAATAAGCGGGCACAAAAATACATGCTTTTTATGAAATGAAGACAAACTAGTCTCATAATCACATGTATACTGACAACTTACATTTGTACTGGATAATCCCATAATCCGTAAAGTACTGTACATGTATATAATAAATCCATGAATTCAAGTATATATCACGTTATAAACTTCATGAATGAGTCACATCTTATCAGAAAACAGAAATAACACTTCTATAAAAAAAATCTGAAGTATTTGTTTGATCTATATCCAACTGTCACTAAAAAATTCACTACAATATTGTCACAGTAGCATGTGGCTATAGTTGTTTACATGTTCCATGTACATGTACTTAAACTGGCATACATTTTCATGAACTAGAGACTGCTATCACTCTGCCAAGGCTACCAAGGAGTTGAGGCTATTCATAGAGAAATAAAAAATGTGAACAAATTAAAAAGTTTAACAAACATCTTTGTAAGATACCCCATCTTCAATTATCTTGATGGCCAGATATCTATGGTTTCAAAAGATTGGAAATTTAATTTGCATTTTATGCTACCACTGGTAGCGACCATAATCAAACTTTTTTCCTGCAAAAATAAAACTTTCTCAGCACGATAAACGTGTTCTAGTCACTTTGGAAAATGCAACAATCCATCAAATTCCATTGCTGTTATTTAAGTTTGGTGCTGACTTCCTTTGATGAAAGGTTCTTTGTTTTTATTGAAGATTTTAGTTGGCTTTCTTTGATGAATGGTACATGTGTTATTGAAGTTACCACTAAAGGACAGCTTTGGAAGACCAAGTTTCTTATTGTGGCAGCAACATCAAATAATTGTAGAACATTGAGATTGAATTTTTTTTTCATTTGCTTATTATTTATACAGAACGAGCAGTGCTTCAAAGGTAATCAGTGTTCTTTGAAGTTTCAGCAAAACTTTTGTAGGAGTCACCGTTTCTGCCTTTAAAGGTTGGTCGATCGTAGTTAGTCCCAGTAGCATGACTACTGGATAGACCAACAAGTAGATCTCTGCTAATTTTTTTTAAAACTTCTGGTAGTTCAGTGATGCTACCTTCCATGCATGCATCAGAAACTTAATAAAAAGGTCATGAGACGATGAATACACTTATGTTCTGTTCTGACACGGAATACTAAATGTGAGTATTCTGAGGAATTCTGTTAAGAATTTTCTATTAGAGAAAGCTATCTATAAGTTTCCATTTTTTATTAACGGCTGCAGTAACTATCTGATAGCAGATTGGAATCATTGACATTAATCTAAAAGGCCTCGAAGCTAGGAAGATTTCTGTCAAATTTGGTCAAATTTTGGTTTAGTGGTTATTAAAGGCTTTTCTCTTTTTGGTAATAACAGCAACCATATTTGATGGTGGAATGGTTTTTCCTCAAAATTAATAGATTTTTGTCCAATGTGCAAGTAATTTTTGGGTGTTTTGGATTTCTAATGGCTTGAAGAATTTTTCAGCCATATCGCAACAATGTCTGCAGTGTGACAGCTTATAGTGATGCCTAGCACTGGGGCATCATTCATGCTGCAGACATGAAGCACCATGTCCCACCCAGTCATATTATCCTGACACCAGGCTGACCAGTCCTAACACTAACCTCTTAATGCTGAGTGCCAAGCAAGGCAGCCGTTAGTACCATTTTTATAAGTCTTTGGTATGGCTTGGCTGGGGTTCAAACCTGTGTCCTCCCACATCCGAGGCAGATGCTCTAAATGCTAGGCCACTGGTGTAGTCAATGTGCAAGTCATTCAAAAACTTTGGTGAAAGTGTATGGTCAGGAACAGAAATATCTGTGTAAGCACCATTTTCTTCTTTTTGTCACATTTATCTTGACCTCTGATCTTTTGACCTCCAAATCAATAGGCTTCTTCCTTACCTCAGTTGCAAGAATTCCACAGTGTTTAATCTAGCCTGTGATGTAGAACTAAATGCACTGTGTGGAAACCATTTTTCTTCTTTCAGTGATGGTGACCGTGACCTTTGAACCCCAAATCATTAGACTTCTTTCTTATTCTAAATGCAAGCCATCTGCAAAGTTTGGTACCTACAAACTGTGTAGAACTCACAAGTTATTCTGCAGAAATCATTGTTCTTCTTTCAGTCACAGTTACTTTGACCTGCAACCTTTTCAATTTAATAAATTTTCACCTAAGATGGTGCAGAACTTGTCATTGCATAGAACTGACTTTTCCTATTTCACTCACAAACCTTGCCCTTTGACCTTTTAACCCCAAAATCAATAAGATTCTTCCTTACCCCAAAGTGCAAGCTATCCTCAAGATTTGATGTAACTAAATTTATCATGTTAATGGATAGACAGTCAGACAAATATGGTTACAGCGTAATATGCCCTGACTAAATGGTGGATGTTAGAGGTGGATACTGCATAAAATTTGGAAGCATGCTTGTTTTTAACATACTGACATATATATCATAGTATACCATAATTAGGCATCAGCAAATTAATGTTCTGGGGCAGGTGTCTGAAACTTTTTTAAAAACAAAATTCTGTCTGACAATTGCTGAAAAAAACTATCTTGCTCTGATTTATAGCCAAATAACATGATATTTATTATATTATTTTTACAAAAAAATTAATTATCTTGAGATATATAATGGTTCAAAAGAAGATCACAGATCTCCACCCACCCCATCCGCTACCAAAGTTAAATGTTCAGTACCTTATAGTAGATTTATTTGGTATGTGTATGTTAACTTTTGCATAAGTTTTAATATAAAAGCTGTAACAAAAGTTGGATGATTCAGCTTACAGTACAGCTGATACCATGTAAAAGTCATTGTGCTAACATTAGAGAGTTCATTGATTAAAAGAGAAAGCTTTGACACTGAAGTTTACAATTTACTAGCTACAGTACTAATATAACAGGCAGGGAAAGTCTGAGTGGGATGCATACACCTGGGCAAGATATTTATCAGAGAGGGTCAGTTAATATAAAACACACTCAACAAATGAAAAAATATCTAGTGGACTAAATTGCTGTCCTGAAAATCTGACAATGATTTGCAGTCTTGCAAAGGAATACATCTACTTCACACAAAAGCATATTCTAGTAAAAACAAAAAAATATGACATGGTCATTTCTTTTAAATTGGAAACTTTTGCAAAAGTTGGATTGATCTGAATATCTTTCACAACATACCCTTTGGCCACAATGTTGACACACATGACACATGTCAAACATGTGATTGAAGGATCATAACTATATTCATAATTGCAATACCCACAAAATTTTTTTGACAAATACAACTGTTTTGTACAAAATTGCAATAATAATTTTTTTCAATTATTTTCTCATGATAAAAGAAAACATAGTTAATATCATTTAATTCATAACAAGATTAATTGGCAATTTCTGTACATTCTTTACAAACAGAAACTACCAAAATACCAGTACAGTGAAAAAATAGCACAATATGTACCACCAGAAAAATGTACCGTGGTACACCATGCACATCTAGAGAAGTATGAAAAACCAGCAAAAAGAAGACTGTAACTTTGCATCCATGTGCTTTTTTCTCAGCCAAATAGAAATTGATTACCAATTTGACAGATGTATATTTTGCTTTATTTTACTCAAACATCACCATATGAACAAAATTATCACAGAAAAATGCTGGTATTAGCTAACCTTGAGTGTACATGAAAGAAACTGAAATTATTGTACTATGCATATATTATTTTCATGAAAAAGTGTTAGCTCTTGACATTTTTTTTTCTGGAAGAATATAACATCTTGGAAAAATCTCCAACTTTCAGTATTCATTGCATACAAGATGATTTAAGTATATTTTTATGAATGAGCACAAGAGATTCATACATCACAGTTGTTTTCTCTTCCAGAGATGGTGTAAAGTACATTATTTACACTTACCATGTAAGCCATCTGATGGAACTCCAAGCATTTTTTGCTGCAAATTTAATATGGCATCCAAAGGACTAGCATTACTTGCCTCCGCTTTCACAATTCCTTGCTTTAGGTCCTTTTTCGTATAAATTTTGTCTGACTTCTTTTCTTGTGAGAACACTGGTTGACCTTTGTTATCACCATAAGCAGGAAGTGTGACCTTCTGTCCAGATGTTACAGCAGATACCACTGGTTGAGCATTTGAGGCTGTTGTCTGGATCTTATTCTGACCAAGCACAATGGATGTTATGGCTGGCGGCACGTGAATAATACTGAGTGGGGTAGTGTTTGTTTCACTGTCATTTTCCATATCCACTGGAACAACCTTTCTCTTAGGGGGTCGACCTCTTTTCCGTTTTGGGGGTGAAACATCCTCTTTTGAAACCAATTCAATTGCTGTTTCTGAAAAAAAGTAAATGATGGCTTAAAGTTCAGCCTTCACTGTTTGAAAATCCCATGGGCTTATAGCACAAGATGAAAGCCATTGCAAATATCCACATTTCTGTTATTCTTTACACTTCCCCCACCACCCCCCAGTGCCTACATTAAGGATCTCATGCATTTATTATCATCTGCCAATCCTTAATCATGCAAGTAGGAACACCTCTCAGTTAGCTAAGAACAGATTAAAAATACAACCTATCCGCAGATGGACAGAAGGACAGATGCATGAAAAACATCACTAATAGCAACATATCTTCAGCAGTGATACACCAAATGTGTGGATACAGTACTGTGAATTAATTTTATTCACTGATACCAACTTTTGTGATTTTTTTAAAACTCTTAAAACCAAAACCTTATAGATCCGTCTCTAAGAAAACACAACTTCCTCACCCATCAAAAGCACACAATTTTGGCATAACCCTTAAAATTGACATGAATAAAAATAAATGAATCTGCAGTAAATCAAGATATTCAAAAGTGTCATCGAAGACTGTATTCAGATATGTCTGACATAATACACCACAAGGCTTAATTAGCACACAGGCTCTTCTTCTGATCAAATCTCTCACACGAATATCCTTTTTTTTTGCCCATGTCTTGATCCCAGCATTCCAGATGGGCGAGAAGCAGCTACTTATAAAAATGATACAGCTGCCTTGCAAGGTGCTCAGCATAAAGAGGTTAGTGTTAGGACTGGTCAGCCTGGTGTCAGGATAATGTCACTGGGTGGGACATGATGCTACATGTCTGCAGCATGAAGCCCCAGTGCTAGACATCACTAAAAACTGCCAAACTGTGGATATCATAGCGATATGACTAAAAATGTTTTTAAAGATACGTCAAAATCAAATCACACACGCACACGCAAATAAACTAAGTACTATTATCTAATTACCTGCAGGCTTTTCTTCCATCACACTGTCTGTAGTAACATTCAAATGACCATCAGGGCTAAACTGGACATTGTCCATATTTGTTCTGGTCACTCTGAAATCAAATTTAATCTAAGATTTATCTTTACTTATCACATAGCGTTCACCATTCTCATCATTATAACATCAGGTGAAAAAAATCATTCACCACTGTGACACAACACTCAGCAAGGTTATAGTGAAGTAAGTCAATAAATGTGTGTGTGATAAACTTCAAAGATGTGTTCACCTGACACAGAATGAATGAAACTTGTTAAATAATACAATGTATAAGCAGCTTTTGTATATATTGTATTATTATACCTTATGAACGGTGAATGATTAGTCCTCACATGTCTGGAAACAAAACATTGTGTCTCCCTGAATATCACATCTCCCTCACAAGATTGTGTTTTACCTCTCTTGTGTAATTTGGAATAAAAAACAATTTATTATCCTTGTTTTGGGGAGTTATGATAATTTGTTTCACTTGCAACAAGTCTTGTTCCATTTGGGATTTGCCCTTGTGGAACATGCCTACCTTGGGTGAACAAATCATCTTACCCACATTAACAAGGGCAGTATGCCATTGTTAAATAATACAATATGTCACTTGCTGCACTTCATGGCATATACTGTGATATAACACCGAGCAAAGACATGGAATGAAAAATGTTAAATATGACAATAGGAACATGAACTTTGTGGTATGATACTCTAATGAAACTCATTAAAAAGTACAGTACTCAAGCAGCTTGTGGCATGATACTCTAACGAAACTCTTTAAAAAGTACAGTATGATACTCTAACAAAACCCATTAAAAAGTACAGTACTCAAGCAGCTTGTGGTATGATACTCTAATGAAACTCATTAAAAAGTACAGTACTCAAGCAGCTTGTGGTATATACTGTAATATGCCAGTCTAATAAAAACTTGTTAAATAATTCAAAATACAAGCTGCTTGTGGCATATACTGTAATATGCTACTCATAAAACTTGTAAAATAAGACAATATATAAGCAAGCTGCTTGTGGCATATACTGTAATATGCTACTCATAAAACTTGTAAAATAAGACAATATATAAGCAGCTTGTGGTATATACTGCAATATGCCACTCTAATAAAACTTGTTAAATAATGTAATATGCCACTTATACAACTAATAAAATAAGACAAAGCTGCATGTGACATATACTGTAATATGCCACTCATAAAACTTGTAAAATATGACAATATACAAACAGCTTGTGGCATATACTGTTATGACACTCATAAACTCATAAAATAAGACAATATACAAGCAGCTTTTGGCATGTACAGTAATATGCCACTCTAATAAAACTTGTTAAATAATGTTATATGCCACTTGAATATACTGTGAATTCATTTATGTGATTATTGATCTTCATGGTCAAGACAAAACTGATAATTTATTTGATAACTAAAAATTTCTGGATCAGGAAAGAGGGTCTTTTGTCTACACCAAAGGCTCAGTGTTCATTGTGTTACGAATATGTAATTTAATTACTTGTGTGTTAATTTTAAATTCTTTTTTATTTTTTTTTTGTATAATTACATTTTATTGTAATGATTATTTTCACGGGATCTGATATTTTTGAAAGAGATAATATGTTTATATAAAACGTAGTATGACTCGCATCAGCACGATTTTATCCTGTCATGGTTTGTCGATTTAAGTAAACACTATGCGAAAACGATTGGTTATTGCCAAGGTCATTTTCCTGGCCCACGTGAAATTTCATTGTTTACCGTGTTATTTGATGATGAAATAGCCACGTATTTCATCGTGCTTGCCTGAAATGATGTCTTAGTTCTGTTTAAAAATTCTCAGATCCCCATGAAATATTCAGTTGTATAATATATCTTCAAGAAGAAGGATATATTTCTGTAAGGTGCCGTAAAGAGTTGTATTTTTACATCTATGGAGTTCGAGATATTTTATCATAGATGACAGCTTGTTCAGAAGTTCATCTATATTCAGAATATAATAATTTATTCCCTGGAGAACTATACAAGTGACAAAGACATTCAGTGGAAATTTATTCTAAACTGAAACATTACAAGTTGTGGTTCAACGTGGAACTCTTGACATTCGTATAAAGACTTCACCTGACGTCATCCTCCTCCATCTTGGAACGTCATCAAAATTCGAACCTGGATTCAGTTAAAACTATTTAGTGATAGGACTTGTATTTTTTCAGTACTAGGATATATGTTTGGATTGTCTTCACAAACTTAAGTCCTATTTTCTATTTTCACCTTTTCACTGTGTTTTCTAGGGAAATAAATTATTTTTGTTAAAACTTACAAAGCTTCTTGGTTTCACTGTTTTCTTTTGTTACTTTTTAACGAGTATACGTAACAATTGATTCTTTAAATTCAATGTTTGTGGCATCCACACAATCCATGACAAGATATCCTGATCTGCTGTGGCATAATAAAAAAGAACTTTTAAAGGAACTACAGGACAAAAAGTATGCCCTACTGACTTTAACAGTTGGTCATTGTGCTCACTAATATCCCTTCTTAAGTAAATACATCCATCAAATTTCAAGACTGTACACACAATAGTGTCCAAGCAATGAGCAAAATGCAAAACTTCTCATAACTGCAGGAACACGAAAAGTTCACCACTATGATTTACTTTTGCCCATGGTAAGTAGTACCCTCCAAGATAAATACATCATTAAGTTTCATTACCACATACAAACTGTCAGTGAAATTGAACTAATTGCAAAGCTTTAGTGTAATAACTGCAGTGTAAAAAGCAGACCACTGTGAACTACTTTTGCTGATAATGAGTAGCCAATATCCAGGTTTCTTTTAACAGACTTTCCAGTTTATTACACACATGATTATTATAATATGGGACAGTCTAGAGACTTCCCTTTCTTCTACCTATAAATCCATCACAAATGTACTGGAATACAACTTATCTCTGTCTCTGTAGCCAGTTAATTGACCATTAATTGTTTGACATTACCCAATAATGAAAACAATTCCTGCCTAGTCACCATTACTGCAACAACCAAGTCTGGACACCATGGACACACACAGAAATCATGACCGAATACACCAACCTGCTGTTGGTGAGAACTGCCATGAGACCTCTGGTGACAATCATACTTTCTCTTGCATGTTCCCTATAGGGTCATGCAGAGATAGGAGACTGCAATGGAAGTTAAATGGAAACTATTGTGCCTCTTGTTGTCCCACCTTCTCAATTCAATTCCCTAACAGAAGTGAAAAACTGAAAGAGAGGGAGTGCATTGAAAGATAGCAATGATTATCAGTGACTTTTAGCTGCATGGAGTCAAGAAGGGAGGAAGTCAATACAACGTTCCTGAGTAACTTTGATGTGGCGTTAATGACTTGTCTTGGATAAAATATGTCAGTATATGACTTTTAACCAGTTGGGTGAAAGTTGCAAGCAACTGACTTTCCATAAAGATGGTCTTGCATTACTGAGATTGCAAATGCTCTAACAGATGCCATGTAATTTTTGCAATTGTAGCAAGATTCTGAATGACAACATTTTGTCATCACTGTCTATATCTCCCAAGGCATTGACCTTGTAGAAGGAATTGATTGAAGATGGAGGATGGCATTCCGATGGAAACAAAACTCTTACAGATATTCCCTATTGCTGTTGTGAACTAAATTCTGTCTGTTCCAATACTGGATCAGCATGTTCCAGCATTTCTGTGTCATCACCTTCATCAACAGGAAATGATGATGAAGTATCATCAGCATGCATCATCATTTTGCCCACTGAATATGCCATTGGTAGTGATCACATTATGGAATGCTAGACAGGCATGACCATTTTGGCCGAGTCAAATGGCTTCATAAGTAATGAGGGTTGGCTATGAATTTCATAGGAATGGTTGGTCCAGTCAATTGTTTGCCAGCATACTAGTTGCTGATAAAAGAGTCATAAATGCTGTAAATATACAAAGCTTGTTCATACGATTGGACCAATTGATCAGCAGTCAGAATGGTTTACCAAAGATGTATGTGCCTTGTGGTCCTGCCAGCTGATGTGGTTTGGTTAGTACTGCCAGCCAGCTATGCAGTATGTATGGACAGACTGCTCACCCACTGGAGATAAGAGACTCCTAACCACTGTAACCATACATAGCTCATTCAAATGGCTGGATAGGCTGGTTGACAGTTGCAACAGCATACCAAAGATGGTATATTCTGTGGTCTGGCCAGCTGGTGCAGTATGGTCAGTATGGCTGTCTGTCCATACCATATTGGTATGGACAGTCTGTCCGTACTGTACTGGTGGTGATACTGCAGATCTTCACTTTCATTTTGTTTTCTTAATATTGTCATGCATGGACAGAATAAATTATCACAAGCCCTAATGCCTCATATATGGGGTCCTGGGCTTATCTCCTGCTGGATTATGATAACCCCATTTCTACTCATCAACATATCGACATGGCTATCAAGAGAATAATCACCTTAGTACCAGGATTTAGATAAGGTGTTGTATTATCATGGAACGATTTAGTTTGACTGCCATACAAAAAAAAGTACGTACTGACTGGGTACTATCTGTGTCTTAAAGCTGGGACTAGTTATACTTGGAAAACAGATCACTGTACCCAGTAAAGGAAATCAAAGGCCAAAAACTGATGTGGTCTGCAGCCCAAATCCAGTACTATCTATTGTCTTTAGACAGTATCAACCACTTGCATCCCACATATTTAATCCTGCTCAAGGTGTTGACATCTGTAAACATCAAGAGCAGAACAATGGTGGAAATTATGCTGAGCTTAATGACTTACTGTGAAGGGAATGCAATGAAAAGAGAAAAATGACAAAGAAAATTACAGATCTTATAATGTGTAATAACAGATCATATACTTCATAGAATTCATAAATAAGGTTAAATACCAAGCTGAACTGAAAGTGCTACTGACCATAGGGCATACAATTAAGATAGTCAGATAAGCTTTTCGTATGAAAAAATTAGACCACTGAGCTGAAATATATTCATTAACAATGAAGACAGAGCAAGAAATTTACCCCAAAAACCCAACAGATGAGGAAACTCCAAAGAATCATTCAACTGATGAAAAGGCAAAAGTTAATTCAGCATTTGCAAGACCTCAGGAATGCATGTGCTTCCAGTCACAGCAGATGTTGTAGCTTGACAGGATTTGGTGTTAATTCCTCTTTCCATGGGATGGGGAGACCACTCTGATTTGACTTCCACTTTGGCAAGCAGATGCATGTTTAGCACTTTTGTTGTTAAAACAAGCCAAAACCTGTTGGAAATATATTTTTTATTTTGGAAGGGATGGATTCACAAGGTTGCTGATGTGCATACTCCAAAAGTATTATGATCACGAGAAACTGAAGAACCCAAAGGAAACCAAAGATCATGGGACAGGCAGTTTCTTATCCATGTATTTGTCAATATAGTGTTGAACACAGGACTGGAGAAATACAAAGCAAGCTTGTTACTGCTTCACTATTATGGTTCACATAGTTTAAATCTATATATAAACAATATTATTACTTCGAATAAAATATTACTTCAAAAAGAGGCCTACTTTCAAACAAGTTCCTCATTTCATAGTTATATTTACTTGATACAATCAATTGTTGTTAGAGCATATTCATTCCAATAACTGACATGAAGCAATCATCAGAACCATTCATTATTGTTTGAATCAATAAATCAACCAAATAACTGTTTTCCATTCCAAAATGAAAACATGAGGAGCACCAACAGAAAATACATATTTAAATCTAAAAATTCTTCTCTATTCTAATGTAATTAAAGAGTAGTCTACCCATTAATTACTGAAAATCTTCCATATTAACCAATGAACTAATTTGTTAACTCCAACAGCAATCTACAACTGTGATGAGAGGATATACAACTGCTATTCTAAAGTATAGATTTTACCCAGTAGATCGAAAGAAATCATGTCCACCATGTCTTAACTTCTCCAATAGTTCTAGCTGATGATATAAAAATCTGTTAAAACTATGTTGGATAATGTATGCATGTCTAGTTTTAAAAATAAACAACACTAGTTGAACTATTTTAAAAAATGTGCAAATCTGCTACCTTTTCCTGGTAGATTTCCTGACATTCTCTACTAAAGCTGACTGTGAGTCACTGCTATCACTCTTCCTGGATGTTGACCTCAGAACTCGAGGTGATGCCTGGATTTCACTGTCATCTGACAGTGCTGGAGGTTCCACAGAACTTTTTTTCTCTTCTTTGTTTGCAACATCACTGCTTTCTTTACTATACTGCTTCACAGACTTTTGATGTGCAATTCTATGCCTGCCAATTCTACTAGCTATAGTTGCTGTTACTTCTGCACCTGCCAAGGTATCACTATTTATATTACTATGCACTGGCATGGCAGAAATATTATCTTTGTTACCAAGCTGAATAGATTGTTGCCTTCTTGGGCTTTGCCATCTTGTTAATGGTCTCAAAGAGTAATCCGAAATAAAAGATGTCCCTGCAAAATCTTTGCCAGTATCTGAATGATCACAAACAATGTGTGAAAATTTCTGTCTCTTTTTTGCACTACCGACGCCATCCACAGTATCATCTCCAGTATCTGTATCACTCTGACGCTCCAGTGGAATTACTATACAAGTCCCTCTCTGCCTTCCTCCTCCAATAGGGCTGACAGAACTGTCTTTCTGTGGACTCTCTGGAGTCTCCATTGTCGGACTTTGTGGTGTCAACATCACTGGACTGGAAGGGGAGTCACCAGCTGGACTTTGTGGTGTGTCAGCCATGAAATGATCACCAAAGACTTGAACATATGGCTTGGAAGCAGACCCTGTCAAACATCTAAGTGACCCAGAGGATGACTGGTTCTCTAAATTACTTTCCTCATGGCAATCACATGCTATAACCAGTTTATCTTCTTCATCAGAATCCTCTGTGCTTAAATTCAGATCAGAGTCCTTGATAATATTTTCTTTTTTAATATCATTCTTTATTTCTTTTCCTTCCTCCTTTACTGCTTGTTCTTCTTGGATCTCTGCACCCTGTTTTGCCGGAACAGAAGTAAATGCTGATCTACTGGCATCAGTCTGGAACTTGTTTTCAGTTGGAGAAATTGCTGCTGAAGAAACTGATGAAAAAGATTCCTCTTGGCTTACTGAATGTTGCATTAAGCAAGTTTTTAGTGCCATAAGCTCTACTTTACTATCTTTTTCTTCATTCTCTTCTGAACTTCTTTTAATTGTCTCTGAATTTTGAAAAACATGTGTCCTCATTACTTCTCCAGCACTTTCTTTATTACTTCCCTGATTAGTAACTTCGGATATATCACCTGAGAAAGTTTTCATTGCTCCAGAGGTTTCAAGGCTATCAATATCAACTGCGTCTGAACAAAAGAATTCAACTGAATTGGATCCTGATTTATCTTTCTTCCTAATTTCATTATCTGTTTTGTCCTCCTCCTTAACTGCTACTGGATATCTGTCACCCAAATCCTGTTTCTTGCTTGACCTTCTTCTGGGTGAAAATGACGATGCTCCAAAAGTTTCTAAATCTTCCATATTTTGAGTGTCCATACCAAATGGATCACTAAAATCACTTATAAGCTTGCCTTGGTCTTCAGATTCTTTCACCTTATTCTTCTTCCCTGAATCTGGCTGTTGAAAAAAATCATCTTTTCTACCTTGATCACATTTCGAACTCCCCTGTCCCTGTGCTTCTTTTAGAGTTGTCTGCCCTTTCTGCCACTTTGATGGCTGAAGAGGGTTGGAAAAGATCTGACCTTTCTGTACTGAACTTACGACTAGCATTTTGAGTCCATATTTATGAAACCAGGTGCTTTTTTCTCGAACGGTAAGACTGCTTTGCTGCACTGGCTTGTCAAAGTAAATTACATTATGTTTAACAATCTGCCCATTCACTGAAAAAAATATGATGAAAATTAGAAAATCTGTGGAGAAAGGATTGTGCAACTGAAGCTATTAATTACATGGTCAACAAAGCTACAGATCTGTACATAAAACAGGCTCAGAAAGCCTCAATTTATGCATAAGATTAAACATACATGTATATTCCCAAACAATGTAAAACTATTTAAATGAACGCCAAACAATTAATACACTGGCTGGAAGTGTCAAGGTCAGTATTATGCCAACTATAAGTAAGGATCTACAATACAGCACATTTTAAATGTAAAAACAAAAAAAAAAATTTAAAAAAAGAAACATTCATGAAACTAAATCTACTTTGCTGCCAAAATATAATACTTGATGCTCTGATGGACAAGGTTATCAATACATACTCGTTTATGAGTCAGGTCCAACTGTTAACAACATAGACCCTGATCTGTCACTGCATAATTCTGTTCATTTATTCAATTTCATATGCAATAAACACTACTGTACAATTCCATCCATTAGACCAACTTCAAAATGTTCCCTGATGGTGCTCCTGCTTGTCTTGAAATGCCACTACATCCACAAATTGAAATGAGTCTATTACTTGCAGAAATGCCTGCTCCTGTTTTTGCCATTTTCCAAGGGATTTTCAAAATGCAGAAAATATAGCGATTTTAAGATTTTAGCCAATAATTCTAGCACTGATATTGTTCACTTTTCAGCTTTCCTTAGCTTTTCTTTTGCCAAAAGACAATGCAAATTTGACTAAAAATGACAACCCAAAAAGAGGTCAACCCCAGGAGTTAAATGACCTGTGCAGGCAGTGGCATTGAGCAGTTTGGATCAGAGAACAGTTTGGATTTGAGAGTAGTTTGTAATCAATTTGCATCTCACCCACTGATTCATGCTCCTTGATATGGACAGGAAGTTCCCAGAGGCGGTCATGTTGGGAGTCTTGGTTGTCTACCAGACAACTGAGAGCAGAAGATGACATCACCACCTGGCAACCATGGTGCACTGCCAAGAACTCAGCGTTGCTGTCTTTACTGCAAGGCTGTAATAAGTCATACTTTACAGGAACATTTTTAAAAATGCTGACTAAAATGCAACAATGGTTGGGGTTTCAAAGTAATTTATGTACTAACAAGTGATTTCAGTGAGTTTTTGTTTCCTGCCTATGACAGAGAGATCACCAAAGTTTATAATAATGAAATCCACAACCTTAAAGACAGAGATGTAAAGTTACATGAAAGACATGAAAAGTTACAATGTTAAATTGCTCTAAAAGACATGAAAAGTAACAATTGCTGTGTCTCAAAGGGCATTAGAGGAAATATGCAGAAATGGAGTACAAAACTTTATCCATGATTTGGACTCTGAATTATAAAAACCTAACTTATATATGAAATGCCATCAAATTGAGAAGCACAAGTGTACCATGGTTCATCGCTGAACCTCAAACAGCTCTTAGAACATAAAGCAGAAACAAATGAAACCCTCAGATATTTTACCTGTTACACTGGCCTTGAGGATAAGACCCCAAATGTGCAATACAACACATCTTCTAGTGACAATACACAAATACAAAAAGCTTCATTTATCTTGAACAGATTCCAAATTAGAATGTATAAGGACAGATGTGACTGAAACCAAAAATAGTGACCTGTGACCTTGATCCTGAAGATAGACCCCACCCCCCATGTGGTACATGACACACCATTTATTGACAATATAAATATTATACTGGACTAAGATTCATCCATTCATCAGAAATGACTTTAAAATTATAGAGTGGAATAAATGTGTTCTGGAAAAATATAAACTGAGCTGGTAAATGAATGTTAAATTTCAGACTTAAATATAATTTATTGCAGACTATGAAAAACATGAAAATTTCTGCATGTAACTGAGGGCAATTATCTTAATTTTTCTGGAAGGCATTGTGGGTAAAACTGGTAAAATGTTATACATTCTTTAATTCACCAGCCATATCAATGTAATTTTTTTTAAAAAAGAGAATATCAGTCAAACCCATAAAATCTAGCAAGAACTTATGACTTGAAAAGATGGAATCAATTTCTACTGGCTTTTCAAATTTGTAAGTTGTCATCTGCTAAAAGTTATACCTGAAGCTAAAACTGGCATCCATTTACCTGCTAAAAATACCTGAGCTCTTGTGTTGTCAAGGTTTGTAATTATTATTTTAACTTGGTGAGATATTTATTTTCTGAAAAAAAAAATGGAAGGATATACCCACTCAATGGTGCTTAATTATAGTTTTGAAAATGGATACCATATGTACTCACTTATTGTCCAACTGTAAACAGCACAGACCCTTATCTGCCAGTACACAATGCCCTGGCAGATCATGGTCTAAGTCGTTTGTTCTACTGAGTACTCCTAACAAACTGCACAGATCCAGATCTGCTTGTGCATAATGTGACAGCAAATCAGGGTCTGTCTAGTTTGCAGCTGAATTTGACTTATCACAGTATATATTGTGCTCACTGCCTTATCTGCTAAATACAAATGAGACAAAAATAGAAAAGAAGCAACAAAATATTTGTTTTCAATGAAACTATGAAATGGGCAAAGAGTATCAAGTTCACCAAATATTTCGTTATTACAGAATATAGGCTGAAGCTAAATCCTGACAGCTGCACTCCTCCTAAGTTTACAATGTGTACACAGCATGCAACAGTGCAATAAAAACTAAAATCTCCACAAACCTCATGGTTCCAGGTACCATTCGAATCAGACTTGTCATGATGTGTAGGAAAGCGCTCCTGAATTTTCTCGAAGTCTGTTGACACAAGTGGATGAATCCCCATTGACATATTGGGAAGTTGTACTTTCGGTACCTGACCCTGGAAAATGTTAAATATTTTTAGATTTTAGACAGCAATTAATTTAATTTGAACTTATCCTGAATATGATTTGATCAGATTTTGCTAATTAGCAATGCAGGCTGATGTCTAAAAACCTTTTATCCATGAACAATTGTTAAATCACATGGGATCTTCCATTTCTCCTGGAGATGTTATGTATGCAAATTTATAAACTTCATGGTCATACCTTTTTGTGGCTTGGTACTGGTATGGCAATGCTTTATTTGTGACTTTGCACTGATAGCTAAATTCATGGTAATACATTTTATATTGGGTGCTTACATCTGTGGTTTGTACAAACCAATAAATCCACAAAATCTGGTACCACCACAAATAAAAATCAATTACGAAGTGAAGAAAATTCAAGAGAAACCAGTTTTTACAATAAAATATGCTTCTTTGATAATACTTACCTGATCATAGAAGTCCTTACATTACAAATCCAGCCTCCCTAAGCAGAAAAATATGTTAGTCCATCTTTTGGGCTTATTTTAGCACTATAAAAGTGCTAAAATGTCTGCTTATTGAGACCTAAGATAGTCTAGAGAAGACTCCCCTTAGAAATCCCATTTTGGGGGGGGGGGGTCAGTTCCTATTTTATGGGGAGGTACATCGGGGAATAGGTAAGAGGTTGAGGGAGTTACATCTGTGTAACCTGCAGATGCCCTGGCTCTGGTCTCCAAATGCATGTGCAGATTCTAGTCTCATATTAAAATGCAAAGGATAGCTCAGATCAATTAAGATATGCTGTCTTAAAGAAAACAAGGAAATTTTCGACATTGTGAATCCAGTGAAATAGAATAACCCATGTCGTTATGAAGCTGCTGGTAGCATGTTGGGCTGCCAAATCAGATATAAACTTGACCAGGTCAAAATGAGCCTTCATAATAAATGGTCTCAGAGACTAAGCTTGAGAATGTTGTATCAAACCTCGATCCCAAAACAGAAAAGAGAGCTGGAGCATAAATATTATTACCTACTTTCCCTGAGTGGTGCAAATCAGCTCAGTATATTTCAGGTACCATTCAAATGCTCTGATGGAGTCCTGAAAATGGCTTTAAATTTGCCCTTTTAAAAGTAGTTTATTGCATTTTTTATGTCAGGGCAATAAAAGGTTATACTTAAACAAAAAAAGAGACCTTACTCAACTGACCCTTGCCACCACCCTCAGGGGTATATTCTTTGTAAGGTCTGAAGAACAACACTGTTGTTTAATCATCACGATGATTCTTGAAACATACATAATTCATTTAAACTTAAAGTCTACAAGACAGACCCTGAAGGTTGGCAGGATAAGTCAATTGATCAGACAATCAAGTTGGTAAAGTAGTGTGTTGCATAGGAGTGGCAATCTTCAGCCTCTCCTCTCTTCAACTACCAGTACCCTCTCTTCCAATGCAACCCATGGCAAACGGGCTGCCACCACTCAGCAGCCTCCTACAGCATGTGGTGAGGACACATTGGACCTATTTCACAACCCTGAGTTTCATGTAATCTAAAACTTTGTTCAATGGATCACGTTTTCAAAGATTTGACTATCAGTGAAAATAGAATAATCATCCCATCCAGTCACATTATCCTGACACCAGGCTGACCAGTCCTAACACCAACCCTTTAATGCAGAGTGCCCAGCAAGGCAGCTGCTAGTGCAATTTTAATTTTCTTCCAATCTTTGGTATGACTCAGCTGGGGTTCAAAACCTGACCTCCACATCCAAGGTGGACACTCTAACCATTTAGGACACCGGAGCGGTCTTAACGGAATAGTTATGTGGAGAAGGAAATGCTGAGCATTCTACTTCTACCTGTGTCACCCAGGAGGAGTATGACTGCTCTACTACAAGGATGAATTTCTCCTAGCTTTAGTTTAACAAAACTAAAGAACATTTGTCAATACATATGCATGAGCGATACCTGTATGATCTGTGTTAGATAGTCTAACTATTAAACATTTTAAATGTGAATCCAGTGAAAGTAGCAAAATCCTGCCTGGGTCCATGGTTGTGCTTTCATAAATTAGGTGTGGTCACTGTCTGGGCAACTGCCTCTGGTGAAACATGATTCAGTTCTTTCCTTATGCAAGGTGTCACACAGATAGGAGCTGAAGAATTTAGTCTGGGGATGCCATCTGACTGACTCCACTGTCTGAATTGATACATTTTATTTAAAAGCCAGATTCATATAAAAACAGTTCATATTTCATGGGACAAAATTGTCATTAGTCATACCTGACCCTTTGAAAGTTCAGAGAATGCTGATTTGGTAACACCTTTAACCAAGCAGCTAGTGCTTGTTGGGTTATATCTTTCTTAACTGCTTTCAGTGGTTAGGAATAATCTTTTACAGCCACTGTGGATGCTTTCTATGTGCTTTGGATAGCATCTAAATCCTAATGGATCCTGCAGATTTGCTTCTCTCAACATATTGATCAAGGAGAGGGAGCAAATAATTATTTGTTGGTTGCTTAGCAACCTGTTCTTAGCGATAAAACAAGGCTACATCATTAAAATGAAAGAACTGTTTTATGGATCCATGGATAGGGCATGTAACTCACTTGCCCTGCCTATTCAAGCTAGTACTATCAGAAAGTTTAATAAGTCTTATATGATAGCTGATTTAGTGAGGTGGAAGA
The DNA here is from genome assembly GCA_016617855.1 of Megalonaias nervosa. Lineage (NCBI taxonomy): Eukaryota > Metazoa > Mollusca > Bivalvia > Unionida > Unionidae > Megalonaias > Megalonaias nervosa. The sequence goes on from JAECUM010000975.1 coordinate 78,627, forward strand.
CAGAGGCTCAAACCTGGATGAGATTTTGAGGGCGCTCACCAATTATGTACTTTTGAGAGAGTGACGTATGTAAGGTGAAGTTGTTTGCATTTAAAACATGCACAGTGGTGAGAATGTTGGCATACCTATATGCTACTTTGATGTAATGTGGCTGACATTTCTTTGCATATTGTACTTTTGGAAATTTTAAATGATCTTAGCACTCTGCTAACTAAAATGACTGCTCCCTATGAGGAGGACATTTTCAAACTTGATTCCGGTACAAGCCACTGTACATCATCTAGAAAATCTCATGTTTCAATAGAAAGATTAAAATGTTTTCATTTGGTAACTTCAGCTTTTAAATATGGTGCTAAATAGGGGACTGGTGACAGCAGATATGATATGTTTATATAGGGCTCCAGAAGGGAAATAATAGTATAACAACCACTGTTTGTAACTTAATGAAGACTTTAAACTTGATCAGTTATTTTTACTTTCAACTGCCTGGGATGAAGGGTCAGGGCGTGTACCATTTAATGCCTAAGTGCATGTAAAAATCATGATGTCCTTTGTCTCTGAACACCAAACAGCTGAAGTGTAAATTGGATACATTTTGTACATGTGATCAGTTGATGAAAGGCTATAACTCAGTACAACTATTGTTAAAAATCATGTGACTATCAACTTGTACAAGACACGTTACAATGAAACTAAATAATATTTGTTTGAAATTAACAAAACAATGTAAAAAATGCTATTGTCCACCAGACTGCATATGTGTTTTGTTTTGAGTGGGTGGAAAGAACAAGTCTGATATTGCATAGGAATGTCAAGGCTGTCAGGATGAGACATATGTTCCTATGACATATCAAACAAGTTCTTTTCCCCAACTCTGAACAAAACACTTATGTGATGTGTGCTTGACCAAGATCATAGGTTGAAAAAGTGTTACATATATGCCAAAAACTGAATATATGTAAGTAACATTTTTTATGAACTGGTTGCATACTCTCGAGCTTATATTTAATGAATATTTATAAAACTAACCTGAGAGATTCATATTTTGACTTAAACACGATGAGAAAAACAACACATTGAAAAAGTTGCACATATAACTTGGTGTCCTCTATTTGCACAAATTACAAGTGGATGTAGGTACAAACAAGCATAATAATAAAGTAGAATATCCCATTTCACAGCCTTTTTAACTTGACATATAAATAACATGTATAATTGGACACCGTTATCTTAAGAACATACACAAGATTAACTTTTTCCTACTTAAAATTTCTGAATTTTTTATCATTTAATCTGATCTGTGCTATTTGCCAGTATTCAGTGGTCATACACATGTGAAAAATCAATATTATATGTTATTTAACCATATTTTGATTAAAAACTACATTTGTTATGCATGTAACTTGGACACCAAATCCCAACTAAGATGGCTAACAATCTATAAATATTCAAATAAATTAAAACAAAACATTGCATGCCGGAAAATCTATAACTTCATAAAAAATGTAAATAGAAGCAAAATAAATAAATGGATGGAGAGAAAATATGTATTTATGTTGAACAGTTCTGCATGTAACATGAGATAACATAGAGATAACGTATTTTCATGTCTTATTTATAAGTGTTACCAAAAATGATAGTTACGAAGATATAGTTAAAGCATCATAATACTTGCTGCATGTGGACAAATTTTGCTGCATTAAGTACAAGTACAAAAACCATTACTAAATCCAAAGTTAAATGTGGCTCTGATAATGCAAAAACAGAAACATGCTATGTCAGTCAAGAAACGCAGCGGCTGTGAAACTGCCATTTTTATAGATTTAACCAAGTCTACATAAATCTACAGTGAAAGAACTTTCCTTCTTCAGAACACCAATTCTAACATTAAAATTACTTCAACCAATGGTCTAATTTAACTATGTTACCTTTGATTCGATAAAACATCTGCTACCTGAACAAAATGGCACTCCTCTGTTCGTAGTTACATTTGGTTCTGCATATAACAACTCTGGAACTCCTCGGACAAAAACAATGGTCAAGTGCTTGTACTCAAATGGCAATATCTGCATGTTTTAATGATGTAAGGTAGTTTCATGTGCCCCTGTCATGAAGTTTAGAGAACTATTTGAGCGCCACAATTAAAGGTCCCCATGTGAACTGATGGACACGAAATTCAGTACACTGAAATTATGACTCATAGTTTCAAAATATGAACCTCTATTACAGGCTGTATCTGTGTAATAAAAAGGTTTTAGCATGTTTTATTATCTGTGGGCTATTATTTTCTTCCTGGTGTCTTTGTTGTAATTATACAGGAGAATAAATAGTACACGGTTTTGGTGGACACGACGAATGATGTGCATAACCTAATAATTCCAGGTCTGAAAATATGCAAAATTTTAAAGGTATGTTTTTCTGGCCTTTGATTAAATGTTATTTTGTCTTGAATAAGTTCATTATGATGTATTTTGTTGCTCTTAACTTTACTAAAATTACAAAGAGCTGCTTCAAGGAAAGTGATGATGATGATATAACAAAATGGCGATATAAAAATAGCCCAAGTTTTCAAATTATTTTGCTCTCATCAATGGATGCAAAAATTATGATAGCTGACTGCGTATGCTGGAGGTATTTTATATCATTACTGCAATTATATATCTACAGTCTGGCTGCTCTAAGATAAACTTTTACCATAATTATTTCACTATACTCAATGCCAAGCACATGTATTACATATCCCCTTTTATTCACACATTCAATTATTTTAATGCATACTTTTAGAAAAATGAGTAAGGCACATTTTATGAAAGATTATTCTACAACCCTCTGAAAAATCCCCATGTACGTAACCAGAACTAGAGCTAGATATATACTGTGTACTTGTTTCATTGGTCTGTCTGCATTGCAGATATAGTTAGTTACTCTTTAGCTTTAATTATTTTAATTGCATGGAATATATGAATGGATTTAAACTGCAGTTATAAGCAAGAGGATTTTTTCCTTACTTCTCAAATGGAACATAAGTTTTGGACCAGTAAGTGACCCTTTTTCTTACACCCTACTTACTGAATGCACCCACACTCTACTTCCAAGCAAATTTCTGGGCAAATTTTAGACTAACAGTAATGAAATACATTCAATCTTATATAGATTTATTTAAAATACTATCAAACTCTCTATTTTTATGTTTTCATTTAATACAAGAAATTAATAATGCATTCAACTTATAGGTGACAATTTAAGCAAATATTTTTTAAGAAAACGAAAAATTAGTCTTTTTCTAACAAGAAGACAAGATTTTTAACATTCATTTGAACATTTTTTTTACAAGAAAAACCTAAAATAATATTTTTATTTTAGGTTTGCAATATGGAATCAACCACAGACTGAAGATTTGTATCAAATGCCAGATCAGCCATTTTTTAAAAATGGGTACGTAATAAATAAGAACAGCAGTTAATGTCAAGAAATTTGAATCAACAATATGAAATTATCAACTTAGAGTACAAAGTTATATATTTTGTTACATTTTCTTTACCAAAAAGAATCTCAGTAAACTATAAATAACAATATTTGATGAAATTCTGATCTGTGAAAATGTCCCTAATGCCTACTTGAAGAAATAAATAGCAATGAAATAAGTTTTGTCAAGTGAAATTTGTGTTTGAGTTGTATATTTTAAGTCAGTTTCAGTGTACCCATCATAACTGTGATATGCCCTCTTGTATTCAAATGAGAGAAATGTTGATCTATGGTCACAACTATGTCAGCGTGTATTTCTGTAAGAACCTAATTAACTGCCAACTGCGTTTTAATCTCTGATTTGCAGATGTATTTCTTGTATTGTTACACTCAATTAAAAGCAGACCTGCTTTGTATTATCACATTAATTATGTTATTTGTATGAAATCAAATAAAGGGGATTTAATTAAACAAAAGTTAAGAGGCATGCAAACCCTATCTGCATAAAAGCTAGTGGTCATGTTCGTGTGTCAGGTCAACTCACTTCAACTGACCACTTGACCACTATAAATATTATTGTGTAAGTAACAATTAACCTACATTAAATTAGCCTAGTCATTCACAGATGTGATCAAAGATAGTAAGGCAACCAAGCCAAAGGAGTATTGAATTCAAAGCTTTGTTTGATAGATAGGTTCATTATGGAGAAGCAAGTTCCAAAATTTAAAGTAAACTTAAAATTCCTGCATTGGCACTCAGAGCTTTGCTCAAGAATGAACAGAAGTTTCACTGTTACTTGCAATAAAATCATGGTATCAATATTCACTAATAAAACAATTAAAAAAATTGAATTTAAATGTTAATGGTTGTTTCATGAAATAAATGTCTCAAATTTTTTAACAAAAGGAATCTTTTCTTGAGCAAATGGCAATGACATAATTTTACACAATACTCTGCGATTACACAACAGGACACACATGTACATGATGTGTTGAAATCTAATGCAGTTATGTTTTTCATAATCTTTCTGAGACTGGTTATCTTGAAAATAAACATAATTTATACTGAAAAGTTAACAATTTAATTAGAAAAAAGCCATTTATTGACAATTATTCCCAATACAATTGTGAAACGAGTAATCAGCAATAAAACAGCGACAATACCAACCCTTTTTCAGGATGGTACCCATTTCTTCATTTTACAGTAGTCCCTTGGTGACTCACGCCCTCATTTTTGGACCCTGTTGAAGCGTTATTGAGAGGTAGGTGTGTGTGTGAGTATAAGTCACACATGCACATTCGTACACATATTCGTGCATACATATGTGTATCTGGTAAGAACCTTCAACTTGCATCCAGAGTACCATAATGTCTGAATTTTTTCACACCCTTTCATAAATTTTTATACCCCACAAATTCATAAGAACCACATTACTAGCTGTCCCCTAAATTTTCATACAAAGAACATTAATGAAAAGAGTATGAAACATTACATAAAGTCCAAATACAACTCAACATAAAATGGATAAACATAATAACCCCAAATAAACATACAAAAGACTAAATACCCATTAACTTCATTTGACTGTGTGTTGACAAAAGACTAAATACCCATTAACTTCATTTGACAGTGTGTTGACAAAAGACTAAATACCCATTAACTTCATTTGACAGTGTGTTGACAAAAGACTAAATACCCATTAACTTCATTTGACAGTGTGTTGACAAAAGACTAAATACCCATTAACTTCATTTGACAGTGTGTTGACAAAAGACTAAATACCCATTAACTTCATTTGACTGTGTGTTGACAAAAGACTAAATACCCATTAACTTCATTTGACAGTGTGTTGACAAAAGACTAAATACCCATTAACTTCATTTGACAGTGTGTTGACAAAAGACTAAATACCCATTAACTTCATTTGGCAGTGTGTTGACAAAAGACTAAATACCCATTAACTTCATTTGACAGTGTGTTGACAAAAGACTAAATACCCATTAACTTCATTTGGCAGTGTGTTGACAAAAGACTAAATACCCATTAACTTCATTTGACAGTGTGTTGACAAAAGACTAAATACCCATTAACTTCATTTGGCAGTGTGTTGACAAAAGACTAAATACCCATTAACTTCATTTGGCAGTGTGTTGACAAAAGACTAAATACCCATTAACTTCATTTGGCAGTGTGTTGACTGTAAATTTAAGTATGGATTACCAGACAGAGCAGTGGGCTAACATAGTTCAGCCTAACAGCACTTTGCAGCTCAGCACCATCTGCCACAAGAGATACACTTTCCACCATGCTGTAATGCCTGGGATACTTTTCCACCTCCTTCTTCCCATTCTGAATCTTACCCTGAATAATAAAAAGGCAATCTTCATTTTATAAGACAGTTGCTCAAAATGGCAAGTTAAACTGAAATTTTCTTAAATCATCTCAACTGATAGTTCTTTCCAAAACATTTCTGGCATCACACGAACAAATACAACTCTACAGCATACTATTCATACAAGAAAAGTGTGTGTGTGTGTGAGAGAGTGAGAGAGATCCTAAATTGGGCATATTTGCTGGACCTGACTGACAAAATGAGCTAAAATGACTGTTCACTTGTCACTTGTCATTCCAGACACTGGACATAAGGCAAAAAGCATTGATAATTATCCAAAGCAGTTGTTTGGCCATAATCTTTTCCCAATTGTTTAAATACTCTTCAAACAAAAAGTATAACATAAATGACGTGTAAAAGCTGGACTTTACAAAAGCTTCTGATTCAAAGATATCCCTTGGGTCTGCATATCAATCCATCACACCAGTTGTTTTCAACTTCATTACATAATAAGTGTGAGAAAAATGATATCACCACAGTGTCAATATCACTTTTGGAACTCCTTTTTTCCCCATTTAAAAGTATATCTGCCTTTACATATGTTAGTAAGATACATATTTCCAAATTTAGGAAAATTTCCATCTTTTCTCTCTCTCTCTCTCTCTCTCTCTCTCTCTCTCTCTCTCTCTCTCTCTCTCAGGATGAAAAGATCTTAAAATGTGTCAAGACTGTTGATCCTCTAGTTTACATTTATGTAATCAATAAGAAAGCACCATCAAGAATGCCTAAAATTGAACCCTAACCAATAAATAAGACTTCAAGTATTAACTTTTAAAGTTTTCCACATGACTAAACTTAATATGATCTGTTGCTATTTGATATCCTGTGTCATCCATACAGTAATACATACCATCACACTCAATGACAAATGGTAAACAATTTTTTATGTAAAACTCTTGATTAAATGTAGCAATAAAATTGTTAACCAGTTTTACTCTCATCACAATAATAATCACATCTGAAAACTATGGAGAAATCATCAGAAGGCATTAATCAGCATTGATAGCAACCAGAAATTAAGTGAAAATCAAAATTTGTGTACAGCATTTGTTACCATGCTAGACTGCAAGCTTGCCAACACAGTCATGTTTGAATGCAGAAACAAACAAAAACAGAAACCAAAATCCTTACAACTCACGCTCATTAAAACCTGTTGTTTAATAATGTTATGCTCTGAAGTCTGTCATTTTCATGAAGCAACCCTACCCACCAATGTTCACTGTATCAATCTGTGCAAGAAATGTGTAAAGAAAAATAAGTCTCTTTCTTCATTTTCATATGAAAAGAGTCATTAATTTGACAAAATACACAATCTGTAAAAAGTTGCTGTCCTAAAATTAGTGTAAAATTTCAGAACTTCTTTTTCTCTATGTAGCAGTACAACCATCAATTGCACTTACACAGAACTGAGAAACAAATCCATACAAATCAAAGGTTGTTGCCTCAAAAAATATGTAATAAAATGAAATTCTTCATTTCTGAGTATATATTAAGTAAATATTTCACTTGTGAAGTGGAAACATTTTGTACTGTCAATCATGACTACATGATGTTTCCACTACACTCATTAAATATTTTTTAAAATTTTAATATCCTCTATATATTGTGTGGTTGTCAGCAAATGTCAGAGTTTTAAAACAAAATCTGTGTAGTTTTGAGCAAAAACAACTAGTTTTATTATCATTCTCCAATGTTTGTTTAAGGACCTGATCAAAAGAAACCTTAGCATTGGACCTGACTGCAAATTAAGATTCATTGTAATGTATTTCTAAAGTAGTAAATCTACTTGTTGTCAATTATTAACTAATTTTAAAAACAGCAGAGTGGTATAAAATACTCGTGTTGGGTAAAATTCTGTAGGATAAGTTTCAGAAAGAAAAAATAACCAGTCTGAAAGAAAACAGTGAAGCCTGGAAGGAAAACAATAAAACTTAAGAAACAGCAAATTCAGAACGGACACTGTCCCATACTGATTTAATTTTCTGAGAAAGAGAGAAAGAAAGAGAGACAGATAGAGGCTCAAGAATCTAAACATAGTTGATCTGACCAATTCTCATGTAACTGGAAATTTAATACAATACAGTAAATGAGGCTAAACTCTTAATTCATAATTATGTGTTCCCAAGTTTGATCCCAGGTGCAATCACATGAAAGGGTTAGTGGTCATCCATTTTAATACAATAGCAAATTCAGAACCAACATTGTCCCTATACTGATTTAATTTTCAGAGAGAGAGAGATAGACAGACTTGGTTATAAAAACTATCACTATATAGAGATTCAATTATCTAAACAAAGTTGATTAAACTCATTCTCATGTCACTGGAAATTTAAAGCAATATAGTAAATGAGACAACCCTCTTGATTTGTAATTATATGCTCCTGAGTTTGATACCAGGTGTAAAACACATGAAAGGGTCAGCAGTCATCCATTTGAGGTTAGTGATTTTCAATAGGTTTTCTATCTTCTGTTTCACATTAAAGACCACTACATGCCATCAACTTAAGTACCTACCCTTTTAGAACATGCAGCATAATTTTGTACTGCAGCCAAAATATGAAAAAATTGGACTAAAATTAATAATCTATTTTCCCTCTATTATCTTTGGGTATTTAGATTTTTGACAAAACATTCATGAAAGGGTATTCTCTCCCAGCAATGACTGAGGCATAAGTCAAGACCCATCATGCAAAGAACGCACTCTCAGGAATGCTTTATCTTACATAAAATTTGTATCCCAAAACACCCAATGTTACGTTAATAATGCCTAAGTGTAGGAATCATGTGCATGCTTGGGTTCTGCAATGCAATTTCCATTTTCTCATTCTGGCTTTGCAACTTAGAAAGTTTTTTTTTGTCACTCTAGAAAGAATATTGTTACTTGCTACAGCCATTTATAGTTAATGAACAGGAATAGATACCCTTCTGTAGCAAAATAAATCAAGACTCCTTAGCTTTCAACCTTATCACAAGGTCTTCATCAGAGGAATGATTTCTGAACTGGAGTCACATGATCAAGTAAATGTTGAGCATGTGACAAAATCCTTCTGTACAAAGGCTGAAGTTTCAATCTGGAATCATGGTTCAACACTGCCCCCCACCCCGATTTCAATAAATTCCATTTTTTTTTCTTCTCCTTACTGTTCTCTCTACCAAGCACTCTGATGTTATCACAAGAAATAGTATACCCCGATTCTTTGCAATGTTCACCCACTGCTCTCAGGAAGACTTTGTTGGTGTACAAGTGTTCTTTGTCTCTTCTTACAAGGCTTCTAGCAGTCTCCCCAATGCAGTCTTTTTCACAATTATCGCAATAGAATTTATAAAGAACCGAACACTTCTTTTTCAAAGGAGTGTTGTCTTTGGGATGTACCTAGACTGAACGGATGGTGCTAAAGGGTTTGTGGATTCATATATGGTAAAGGGGCCGTTACACATTTTTCTCCTTTCTCCTTCCAATGTTCATCCCTTCTCCATTCCTTTTCCAGAAACACAAGCATCCAGCTTTGTAACTGTTAGATCATAATGCTTTCTTAATATGAATAACCTCCGTCACATGGTCTTCCTCAACACTAATAATGCTGTTCATTCAATGCAAAAGAGTTCTCACAATTGATCTCTTATGTACAGAAAGGTATCCATATTTTGTCAGTTTCAATTTTTTTTTGTTGTCATGACCCATGGTATGTAGTTTCAGTTCACATTCTCCCAAATAATGCACCATTGGAAATCATAGTGGTAAATTTTATAATAAAGTTATTACATTATTTTTATTAAAGCAGATTGAGATTGATAGTTCGAATAGAAGTTTTGGTTTTGAATCAGCATGGAAGTAACTACATGTACCGAAAATACCAGATTATCAATAGAAAGTTTGTTAGGTCCTATATAAATTTAAACTGGAGGTCTTACATAGATTATATATGCATTTTGTTTGTATCAAGTACATTATAAGTTTGATCAGATGACTAGCGGTATAGCTCTTGCCTGAATGTACCTCTCACCTGAATGTACCTCTTGGCACTAGGAAGTATAAACTTGTAGTCTGCCACACATTTTTGAGCTAACTTCTTCAGGTAGGCCTGGAATTCTGCCTGTTCATAGCTCACTTTGGACTTCAGAGCCTGTAATATATATATATATCAAAATACAAATTTATCATCTATTTACTGTGATGATGGAGGTTAGACAACTACTGAAGACAATGAATGCCTTGCCATCCCAACAAGTGTACATGAGATACATGTAGAGCAGACTTATTTCACATAGTACTGAACTTCCATCAAACAGTTCAGAAGATGTAACATCAGAATGAGGAAAACTGCAACTTTCACTGGTTTTGGATTAAAGAAAGAACATCTTCACAATCCACAATTCAGTCAATGTAGATCACATTAACCTACTTCAAACAAGAGGTTCTTACTCTGCATTTGAAAAACCTTAGGATGAAAATTTGATTATGAAACCGGTCAAGGTAATAAATGAAAACTTACTTGAGATTCTTCTATACAACTACTAACCTTCCACAACTTCATTCATAGCTGTACATTTTTTTATCTTAAATACTGTATAACAAATCACATATCATCATATCATGTGTGCATAAGCATACACATACAGTAGAACAAATTCCAATAATTCCCTTTTTACTAAGAAAAAAACCCAGCATAGCCCCGGAATATGCTAAAAATCTTTTAAGATAATTTGGAAAAGATTTACAGCTCACCGTGAACCGCCTTAGCTCAGTTCGCTCCTCTTCAGTTGGATCTACAGGAATGTGACTGCCATACTTCTCAAACAGGTCAAGGTAAGAGCGCTGTTCCTGCTGACTCAGACAAGACTTCTTGTCAGGATGATGCTGACTGCTTTGGGATTGATATCTCCGTCCTGACCCTGGGAGAGAGCTGTGATGGATAAATCATTAATCTGAATGTTGCTGAACATTCAGACATGCCATTCATAAGCCTAAATACTGTCAATCCTACATGCCATGAGCACTCAAGCGAGACAATCAAGATTACGGGTATATTTTTATATATTGGAGATATACATGTATGAATATGCACATCTGATTGTTAACTTAATGCATGTCAACTGTTGATGAGAGAACTGAAATCTGAATGTGAATGTGACATGGAACTATAAATAACCAAAAGAAGTGGAATTTTTTATTCGATAAAATCAAACTGGCTAAATTCTGGCCACCAAGTAAGTCATTCAATCTACAACACACAGGTGCTTCTGACCACTACAACATGTATATTGAACAATAGCTTCTGTATATACTATATTTCTTTAAAGTTTAGTACATAATAAATTTGTGAGTCATTATGATGCATTTTATTTTAAAAAAGTTAAACATATTTAATACACAGACCAGTGAGAGAGAGAGAGAGAGAGAGAGAGAGAGAGAGAGAGAGAGAGGGAAGCCATATTTAATGCAGAGTCAAGTGAGAGAAAGAGAGAGATGGAAGGCATCAAGGTGAAAGAGAAATGAAGCATCGAAAAATAAAATTTCATATCAATTCTTAAGAAAAACTTAAATTTATGGCTTTGAAATTTTATTTTTCTCTGAAACTAATTGTTCAATTTGTGATGATTGATCAGTTTTGCTCATTAGTGTTCCTGGGTGACTGGAATCACCTAAATGGTCAACTTTACTGAATTTAAAATCTGACAAATGAAATCTTGAACAAAGATTGGCCTGCTTTGACTTTTTCAGTATTTTTGTCACACATATTTGTTATTGTGTAAACACATCATATTAGGCATAGGTTTAACTGTACTGAAAATATGACATGTTTCGGTTTCAACACCTCCAAATGACAGCAGAGAAAAACGTAATGATGACATCATGTAATTTGCACTTGAGAATGCCAGATATGCTGGAACTAAGATGTACTCCATATTTATTTACAAAGAGACAAACAATTTGTCATGAAGGCTAGTATGCAATAGTTGATCTCACCAGCACTCGATGTCAGAATTACACCAATGGTTTCAATTTGACCAGCTTACTCTGGTGAAAATTTCATGAAAATTAACATCCTTTCAAAACTGGGTATTCTGTAACACACACACACACACACACACACACACACATATATATATATATATATATATATATATATATATATATATATATATATATATATATATATATATATATATCTATACATACACAAACACAGTAGTCACCCTCTTTAACAGCCCCCCTGACCAGCGGCCACCCACTCCTTACGGCCAGAATCCAACGGCACTGACGAGTTTGTGTTCAAAAGTACCCCTCACAAAAGGCCACCCTGCTAATGTGACCAGCATATTAGTGCAAAAATATAAAATTCACAAGCGGCCGCATTTTATTTTGTAATATGTATCCAGAACCAATTTTATCCATAACGTGTGTTAAGTAATCTGATTTCTGTTTCCTGATGTCAGGTTTTCGTTACTGAAAGAAGTGTTGACTAAAGTACATGTACCACTAAGGTTAATATTATATCATTTACGCCTCACAGAAGCCACATTTATTCCATAAAGACAAGAAAGACTCAAATTTTAATCCATACAAAAAGGTAAGTACATGTAATCCGATTAGCCTTACTGCTGTGTTATCAAGAGATGTCCGGTTTAGTCACTCTGATAATTGTTAAGATTACAATTATTGAACAGTAGTAACAGCTGAGAAGTGGCGGTATTGATGTACAATACACAAGTCAGTGGGAAAATGGTTTGATAGCCTTTATGGCTTCCCTTAGTAAGATGTTGAGCTTGTTCACTTTCATAATTAGTGGTTATTACTACTGACAATAACTATCAAGATTACAAATCCTATCAGCCATGAGGTGCTATTGTTCAGATTAAATCTGTGTACATATCGAAGCCGTTTTAGCTTCTATCACTTAGTGTAAAGAAATGCAAACACAAATAGGGTACCAGACTGCGATTAATGAATCACGTCACAAGATCGCTGCCTTTAAAAAACCCATGGAATTTTGTTTAAATGCAGAAAAGTTGTTTTATCAGTCTTGTAGTTGGCAACACTGATGATTACAACCGGACGTAATTGTCAAGATCATAACAGGATCAGCATAGTCTAAAAATAGATTTTTGCAGACACACACAGAGAAATTAGCCTTGAACAAAACAGGGTACCAGACAAAGACCGAAAAATCACGTGACAACACATTCCTTTACAAAGAAGGCATTTCGTCTGCTCTGCAAAAGTTTTGTCTGCATAATTAAATCGCATACAGTTAGCAACATCCAAATGAATCATTACCAAACATTAACATGTCATCACGTAAATGGAGACAATTATTTTAGAAAAAAGTCCGTTATTCTACTGGACAACATCAGGTGAGGTGGCGAGGTAGGAACTTGCCGAATGATTTTAAGTAGAAGAGACTTGAATAAAACAATTTTATTTTGAAAAGACTCGAATAAACAACATCGTAACCGATATGGAGGTTATTCAGCAGCAGTGGGAAAATGGAGCAAATGGGAAGAGAATTATGTATGTACCAAGATTTAAATGATGTTTTTGAATGGTTTTGCAATGTGCATGACAACAACACCCGCTCACATATAACGCTTACGCCAAGAATAAGAACTATTAGTGCATATTCAGTTGAAATAAGTTTATTATTATAACAAGAAGAACCTTTTAATAATTAATGTTACTTTTAAACGAAGATATTAAATGATTTGAAGAATGTAGCTTTCTTATATATATATATATATATATATATATATATATATATATATATATATATATATAATATAATATATTACACTACTGAATTAACATCATAATACTATATTAGCTGTCCATATAATCAACAATATACCAATCATCTAATGAAAATGAATTGCAATGTTAAATTTCAATAATTTTAAATTATTAATATTGATGATATCCCTTCCTGTTAAAAAACCTATATCAGTAACAGTGAAGGAAGCAAGGGAAAATATATGAAAATATACAAATGTTTAAATTTTCATAGTTTTTTTCGATTAATTTCATGGGCATAATTTTTTCAACAAATACCATATACAGTCATGTACAGCACCGATCCAACTGCCTAGACCCAGATCTGCCACTGTGCTGGCAGATCCAGGTCTATACAGTTAGGAATAATCAGCTGAACAAACAACATGATGCCTGATCTGCTGACACACTTATATGAAAATTGATCAGGGTCTATGCTATCTGCCACTGGACCAACCTACATGCAAATGAAAACAGTAACATTTCCATCAGCACTTAAGAACGGAAGGCTCATCGTTTATTGCACTTTCTATTATGGTTTGTAGCAACAAACAAAATCTGTGCAAACTGGTATCACAATTTAATTGACTAATGACAAGAAATATACCATAGGATCTCTGAAAATGCTGTGGAGGATTCACTCTGCTTAGCTTTTTGCTTGGATTTGGCATTCCCTGACTTAAAATCATTCCCAGTAGTAGGTATGATGGATGGGTTCAGCCTGTTATCAAGCTTGTTGCCATTTTCACTCTCATTTTTGTCTGCTTCATTCTGTGATATTTCTTCTAGAGTACGTGTTTCCTCAATTTCTAACTCTGCTTGATCCTTTTTCTTTTCCTTTTTTGCCTTTTTCTTTGTCTTCACCTCAGGAACTGGTGTGAACTGTGTTTTTGGTAAGACATCAAATCCTTCCAACTGTTTCAGGAGTTTGGTGTGGAAAGTTTCTTCAGGGATGTACTTGTGGAACGTCTCCTTGGTGAAATAGGCTGTCAAGCCATTCTTGGGTGGAACATTCCTGCAAGATACAGTGTAACGAATTATTTTGAATGGCATAACTTTTTGTAATAAAGTGACAATGCGTGTGGTAAACATCACATTATATGCCCACCTTGTGTTTAATGGTATCAAATGCAGGTATTTAATGCACTAACTTTTAGCGCTATTTGAGAAAGTGGGTTTTTTTCGTTTGTTATTAATGTCTACCATGCTTAAAGGCAGAATAGTAAAATGTCTTTCTGGTTGATGGATAATTGTGTGGTTAAATTTGAACATAATTCATGTTATTTTTTGTATATAAAATAGTAGTATACAAAAAAATATATATGTAAAACTGGTACAAAATTATTTTTGGGTACTGACCATGGATTAAAAAAGGGGGATTGGACCATAAAAAGATCTTCATGGCCTTGATGCTCACCAACCTATTCATAATAACATAAAAATAAACTGGTACATCTCTAATCTCATTTTGCTGATACATGCCACTCTTTCTTCTAATAGCATGTGCCTTGATTACCAAATAATCACTCACGAATCATTATTAATAATTAAAACACCTCCGTGTATTACAGATACTTCCTCCAGTTTGACAAGATGTGATTAACAGAGCCAACATTTCCTGCAACTTATATTCCATAAGCATCAATAATCTCATGAATATACTTACAATAAAACTGAAAAGAACTCAAAAAGACTTGCTATGAATGAATGTGTTTGTATGTGTACGTGTGTGAAAGACATGGATAAAAAACAATGACAATGTCAATGCATAAGATCATAACATTTAATTTGAGTGGTACAGAGTATACTTGCCTATAAGACTAGGCTAACTGCAAACTGCACAAACCCAAATCTAATGTCACATAATGCGCTGGCAGATCTGGGTCTGTACAGTTTGTTAGCAGTAATCAGTATTACAAACAACATAGACCCTAATCTGCATGTGCATTATGCTCAGGATCTTGCTGTTTGCAGTTTGCTGTGACTTATAGGCGAGTACATGCAGTATTTTTTAAAAACTTGTGCCAATGTCACACCACACCAAAACACATGGCCAATTTAATATGCCTTGAGATTTAGCTGAAACCAAATTTAGCGTCAATATATTTCTAGTCAAGGCCAAATTATGTTCAAGAGGTCCACAGGTAACAGCAGATTAATGATACAGTCTGCCGGGAAATGAGGCTAACAGTACAGATATGAAAATAATAACAGCTGTTTGTTGAAATTTGTGTAAATATCAATGGTTAATGCATTTGACAGCTAATGGTGATATATAACAAAATACCAATGATGACATTGAAGACAGAAATATTATAGGCACATTAAAAACACATGTTTTTAGCCGAAGTAAAAATAATAACACTACTTGACCAATGGTCTCCGATCAATGATCTGGCTAGTACTGATAAAGATAATAGAACGGTGGATCAAAGAATAAGAGTTTATTCTCAATAAAGAAAACGCGATTACTCTTTCAATATAAGATGATCGAAGACCTTTGTAAATGATTATAAAATCAGAATTATTTTGTGTTCTTTTTCATAATATTATACTTTGTTATTATATAAGAGATAATAACCCCTACACAGTACTCAATGTATAATAATTTCATTGGGAACAGAATATTTTTGAGAATTTACTTTACCAGAAGTTAATATAAATAAAAAATAATTAAAGCATTAGTTTGAACAGTGAGGATGAATAATGTAAATTATACATTGTTTCATGCATCATGACAAAGACAATGACAATGATGATAATGACAACAAGAAGCAAATACTATAACATGGTAATACCATAAAAAACCTTTCTGTAGTACTGTTAAATCTGAAAGGTGTTTATGGAAACTTGGATTAACCATGTAAATTAAATCAAATCTGTTTTCTTTTTTCTGTTTTCATCTCTGGTGTTGGGCTGTGCAAACACCTTAAATTTGCAAATCCTGTCTAAAGTGTCATCAGTTTATGCTGAAGCCTCTTTTATATGTACTTATGTTCTATCCATGATTAGCCCAAAATGTAAAAGTCATCAAAATGGAGTAAATATTCCCCAATCATAATGCTAGATACAACATATGTGCACCACCCCCACCAAACTTTCCCTTCTGTGGATCAATCATAAAAAGTAAACAATGTACACAACTGAAATTTTGACATTTTGTAAAAAAAAGCATGTAAAATGTGGAGATATTTAAAGAGTAAATAACAATGAAGAAAAAAAAAAGCAAACTCTTGGAGGGAAAGTGGGTTATGCAAAGGGACTATGAGTAAAATAAGTGGAAGTCAAGAACATTTCAACGGCAATTACACACTGAGTTTAAAGACTTACTCTTAACAGTAACAAATGTATTGTAAACCCTGTAGAGGTGCATACAGACACCATATGTACTTGCTAATAAGCTGAGTCCAACTGCAAAACAACACAGACCCTGATTTGCCATTGCATAATGTGCCAGCAGATTAGAGTCAATGTTGTTTGTTCTACTGAATACTCCTAACAAACTGCATTGACCTAGAGCTGCTGGTGCATTATGCAATGACAGATCTGGCTCTCATATGCAAGAATAGACAATAGTTGTATCTATGAGATAAATATTTCTGAAGAGTCAAACAGGAAACAAAATATAGTTTGAAGACAATGACAAGGATTCTGTACTCTCAGATGATGACCCTGATTCTGGCAATGTGTTTTATGATGATGATGATGATAATTCCAACATGTTACCAGCTAAGCCACAGTGGCTCCTTAAAGTGGTACTAACAGAAATACATATCATCAATTTCATGATTTATGAACAGTGCCTAAGAAATGAACTGTGAATACAGAATTTAAACTGTGTGCTTGACCTTTTTTCCAACAACAATTCAGGCCAGCTAATCATTAAAACCCTGAATTTTGACCAGCAATTTTGCCCACGACTAAGGATATAGTTTTTTTGTATACCTGATTTTTGTTGTGTTTGTAAGTTATAAATAAGTTGTTTAATGATATCCAAGTTCAAGGTCTATCCTTATTTATAAACTCAGAATGTTCTGGAAGTGAACTTGTAACTCACATCCTGGTTATTTTATTGCCACTTAGGTCAAGTGAAATTTGTGTACAAGGTTGTGGTAAACAAACTTATTCATTTCCATTTTATGTTCCGTCTGTGGAATCATTTACTGTTGTGCTTAGATATATGAGCGGTATCATTTATTTAAATTATTCATAGGAATTACAAAGTGCTCATTGACTTTTTGGGCTAAAACACTATTGTTGGATTGTTGTGAATTCGTTCAAAGTCATTCTGGATTATATCATTGTGATAAATCACAACTGTTGGTATATCAACCTATTTAAAATTACTGGTACTTCAGCACATTCACCATTAGTCTTACAATGTACTGTATATACTCGCATATAAGCTGAATAATTTAGGGGAAAAAAAAGGCCTGCAAGAAGGGTTGGGGGGTTGGCTTATCCACGGGCCAGTATCTAAACTTGACAATTTTTAAGACTTTTTGTTGACTACTGTAATGGCTGTAAATCTTGGGACACAAAAATATGATTTGTTCCATGTCATAATACTTACATGCATGTAAAAAAGATCATTTTTGGTGTCCTGACACTTATTAAACTGTTATAAAGTACTATGATTGATTTTGTTATTATTTTGCATGTGCATATTTTCTGATTTATCCAATGCTAAATTAAATAAAGGTAAATACAGACTTCATAATTCGCGGGCCGGTTGAGTTTACCCAGGAGACCAGACTGAACTATAATGTACAGTATACCTCTCCCTCAATAACTCACGCACATCGGGGTCCAAAAACACAGACCGCACTATAAGCGAGGGTGCGAGTTACCGAGGGACCTCCAATAGACCCGCTAGACATCCAGAAAACCGCATGGTTGGGATTGAGTGGAAGGGGAACTGGGCTGTTTAATGGCTGAATCCTTGTTTAATAATCGAGTCGAGAAAAATCGTCAATAAAGCGCTTTTTCTGATGAAGTTGTTTGTTATTATCTATATATCACATTTATTTTCAAAATGTCCAACATCTGAAAGATCGATAACATGATTTGCAACTGGTTTCAACAACCAAACCCGGTAAGTGAGAACATTCGTGTATTACGTCACGGTGTTTTGTTTTGTTGATTAGTCTGGTTTCCGGAGTGTTGTATAATAGTATTTTAGGAAACTAGGAGTGAACAGAGCAGGGAACCAGACTAACTGTTGATACACTCCCAAACAAGATTCCTTTTTTATCAAAAACACGTAACATTTATTTTGTCAGACAATCGTCTATGTCAAAACTCAATATTTGTATTTTTCAATTAGTAAAATATTCATGCCGTGATTTCATTGCAAAAGTAATAGTGAAAACTTCTTATCATGCTTGAGGATATCTCTATGAGTGAATTCAAGAATTCTCTGAAACATGTTTTTCTCACAATGGTCCATATCTGTGAAACAAAGCTCATTATTTTATGAAGTACTCATTTCGCTTGGCTGCCTTGCTATCTTTAATCACATTTATGACTGAGTAGGTAATTTTTAAGGTAGTTTAATTAGATATGTACACAATAAAATGTATCACAGTGTTCGACTGATCAAATGAAATGAGCTACCCGACATACGACTGGTGCCGCTAGTTCTTAAGCATGTAGGATTTGTATGCCTTTTGATTTTTTTTAAATTCCACCTGCTTTATTTGATTCAGAAGACGTAATTACCGTGATAATAGAAAAGGAGGCCCTCTTTTTATTTAGTGCAACAATACAACAGATGCTTCTGCTAGTCCATATCAAAACACAGTGGGCACTTAATTAGGTTCTCAGTGAAACGCTTGCGGACATAGCTGTTATTGTAGATTGACACATTTTACGTTTAATTACAAGAGGACACATTGCATTTATGATGATTACACTTAAAAGGAACTAAAAGACAGAACTAGAACACAAATTTCAATTGATAAAAAAAATTATTTAATTGGTATTTAGTTATTAAAGTACTGCCTCCACTTGGCGTAAGTGACATTTTCATTGATCGAAATGTCCTTGAATATTGTTAATTGCGGATTACTAAGAATGTCGTTTGAAAAGAATATGTAACAAATTACATGTCTTCTTATTAAAAGTCATTATTTCATAATGTTGATTAAATTTCCAGGACCTATCTACCGTTTTCGACGATAAAACAAGCGGTATATCAAGTTTCCATTACCAATTTCGATCGCGATTTTCTTCAAGTTCAACCAATAGAGATCAATTTTTTTGTATTTTCTGGTTAAAAAATTGGGATCCACACCTGACCCCGCGTTATAAGCAGGTTCGCGAGTTATCAGGGCGCGAGTTATCAAGGGAGTGGTGTACTTAGACAGTGCAAATCATACAAAGCGTCACTT
Organism: Megalonaias nervosa; assembly: GCA_016617855.1. Lineage (NCBI taxonomy): Eukaryota > Metazoa > Mollusca > Bivalvia > Unionida > Unionidae > Megalonaias > Megalonaias nervosa. The sequence continues at coordinate 98,644 of JAECUM010000975.1, forward strand.
AAATTCTTATTTATTCCCAAACATATTAGATGGAGATTTTGCTTTATTCATTGTTTCGACCAAATTACATTCTTCCAGATAACATTTCAGCTAGTCCTTAATAGATGATTCATTTATGTTGATTCATGTACCTATGAGTTACTCTTTTTCAATGATATAAACAATCCTATGAATTGAGGTAATATTTATGAAAAGGTACACGTTTAATTGCACAAGGCACTTAACCAGCATAACTGTTACATGTTCACAAAGATTGGTAATAATAAAGGCTAAAATTCTCATTACAGATCAACTAAGATCATCAATCTATTTTAGTTTTGTGTTTTGGTTGAACAACATTATTACTTTCCACACAGTAGAAAGCTTCATGTTTCGGTATCACCTCTGCTGATAACTGGCGGATTTGTCTTTTGTTTTCCGACAACAATTCAGGCCAGTTAATCATTAAAACCCTGAAACTGGCTTGTGTTAAGAGAGAATTTTGACCGGCAACTATACCTGGTACACTGATGTGTAATTGCCTCTCATTCCATAATATTAGCACAATTTTTTCAAAAACCAAGAAGGGAGACTGAATAAGAAAATAGGGAGATTGGGACCTAAAATCAGGAGGTTTTTCATGGCATTTTTTAAGCCTTGTTTTCACTAAATATTAACTGATCTTCCAGGTCTAATATGCATGAAATTCATAAAGGACATGCAGATTCTCCCTGTGACGCGCCTTATTTTCCCCCAGGACGTGCCCTATTTTCATATTCCGGACAGCTGTGGCCAAACTGCACAATAGCTAAAGGTTAGGCTTAAATAAACAAGCAAGAAAGCCAGCACAACTAATTAAAAGTTAATACTTATTGATGCAACTATTCTGTGAAAACGACTGACCCTCCTTCATAATTCAAAGAAGCCATGTTCTACACTACTGCATGTTATGCAAGCACCAGCAATTGATTGGCAACTTAAGGATGCCCAATTCTGTTGAACTAAAGGTGCCTAAATAGACAGTCTCATGGTACCGTACATGTGGCAACTATTTTCCTCTCATTGCATATCCGACCTCGTTTCCTTATTGTCATCTTGTAAGGCATTTAGTATTATTTACTATAAAATGTATGTATTCTGAGTTAGTTTTTTGAGGACACATATGCTGCATGGTATGTATTTTCATTCCTTCTTTCAATTTAACCAGGGTAATTAACATTCATATCTACAGTATAAAAATGCCAAGTGTTCATTTCTGTAAGTTTCTTTGGTGGGAATGGACAGACAGCATTCATAGTGATCATTCTTGGGATTAAAATTAATTACCGACAATTTTATTGTTGACTTTTCTTTTTGTTTGGTTTATTTTCTGATTTTTGTATTGTTGTTGAGGTAAAAAAAAAAAAAAATCATAAATTTACGTGAATAATGTTTAAACATTCTATTCAGTGAAGAAGTGAATTCTTTCTAGTAAAGTAATTATTTCGTCACAACAATATTCACAGGTGATACAACAGATCATGGCTTCTATGGATTGCATATGATATATCTATTTATGCAGGACTTTTTTTTAAGAAGAAATGAAATCGGGAGTTCTTTTGTTTTCCTCTTATCATGAGAGTTGACATGTATGGTGTAAGGTCACTTACATCAAAGCAAACTACAACTCTTTTTTTACGGTATCAGTATAATTTTCGAAGCATTATTTCTGAAACTTCATGATTGTATTTTGGAGATATCACTAAAGTTTAGTGCAGTGGAGCCCATGATTCGACTCCAAGGGATGTACTTCATTCAGTGGAATGAACTTCATTCAGTGCGTGTTCAAACCTACAATGTACATGTGGTGGTGCCATTATGTAAATATGCTCAGTAGCCTAAGTGCGAGCATTGAATCAAACCGTATTGTTGTTCGTTGAGTTGTTGGGATCACATTTTAATAAATTACGTATTTATAATTCCTAGGCAAAATAAACACGTAATTACTGGTACACTGATATAAAATGTCCAATAACTCATAAACAAACAATAATTGAGTCAAAAGGGAGATGTAGTGTTACAGCAACCTGCAATGCTCAATTCTTGTCATCGTTCGATCAAGCTATACACAAATCTGAATTAGGAAGAAACAATAAGAAAACAGAAAATTAAATAAATTACTTTTCAAACAAGTTGATACCATTTCTTTTAATAATCATACATGCAAAAATAAATGTGTTTAGAACTTACCATGTGCATCTTGTGATGCCTTGGAGTTGTGAGTTGGCTTATATGCAGGTCATGCACTTTTTAGTGTTTATACCTATTCAGTTTGGGGGTCGGTTTATATGCGAACGGGCTTATACGCGAGTATATATGGTAAATATCACATGTTATTAACGGCCTTGTGTAGCGTGTTCCAAAGTCGACTGACAGGAGAATGAGAGGTAACATTTTCTGGAATATCTCACACACCTGACAGCCCATATCAGCATTCTTCAACAAATACTTACTTTGCTGTCTAATACTGATGAAATGAAAATCTGACATTCAGCTGGTTGGAATGCGATGGAAGCCGTAAATGCCAAAATCGGGTTAGGTTGAAGAATGTTTCTTTAATGAAACAAATAAACTTACACTAAAATCAAAAATGTGTTTAGATAGCTTCATTTTGTTCAAGATATTTAACATCCAAGAAACTGAAATGTAAGTCTATGGAAGTTGAAAACACGCCCATTTGCTTGTGCAAGAATTTGAATTTATTTGAAAAAAGACATCCGAGTCAGTAAGTCCACCTAAATCAACACAACTTTAATTTTTGGAAAAGCTTCGATTTGTGAGATATTCTTGAAAATTTGGTCTCTCATTCTGATGTCAGTCAACTTTGGAACACTATACATAATGCCATTATTTAGGCAGTAAGACTTTGGACTTGTGATACCACTCGATCTGGCTATGATTGCTTCATATGCAAGTGCAACTCACTCAAATGAAATACAGTCCTCTCATTGGCCAAAGGAAAATTAAGCACTGCACTATTTGTAACTTTTTTCAGTTGGCCAATGCGAAGGCAGCATTCCATTCACTGCGTTGAACTTGCATATTAAGATTGCGCGATCATGGCCGAGGATAGTCCAAGTTTCCTCTGACCCTTGCCAACCCATTTTTGATATTTGGACATTTATGTTGGGCTGTAGGGTCAGAGTCCATTCCCTATCGAAAAGTTGGAATTCACCGACACCATTTGGTGTCGGCATAGGGTAGCCACTTACTAACCAGCCTAGCAAACTTGAATGACCTTTCATCGAGATGTACCTGCATGAAATCAATAGGAATATGATTTATTTTCTCAGATATTGCGAGTATAGCATTCATTATATCTTTAATCTGCTGACAGACTAGCTGAAACTACAGTGTTGATGAAATTTGACCTGGAACTCGCCATTTGTATTCCGAGTCACATGACTACACAAATCTCACGACCCACATGTCAATGACTTCAGAGTTCAAAATAGTCACGTGATATGAACAATTAACTATTTCTAATGTTGCTGTAGGAAAACAAATTGAACACATAAATGAAAGTCACATAATATTTATAGAAAAATAAAAGAACATAAACTTCTAAAAATAAAGAACATAAACTTCTAAAAATATTTCTTCTGGAAATAACAACCAGAAATTTGTAAATGTTGCAGTAGCTTGAAAAAAAACAACAGATTCAACAATCGGAGAGCAGAGGTCAACGCGGTAGTCACGTGATACCAACAAAATACATCACTGACACATGCTTAGGTCTTGATGAATCTGGTTTTCTCCACCTTGCTGTGATACCGACAGGTTTCTAGTCGTTCTTCTCAGAATAAATATGTTGAGAATTAAGTGTGCATTATATTTATGTACAAGTATTATGTGCCTTTTAAATAATTTTTTTGAATTCTATGTACAACAACTTTCAAAATGGTTTATTGTTGATATCACGTGACTATTGGACCTCTGATGTCATTGACATGTAGGCTGCAAGATTTGTGAATGCAAATGGCGAGTTCCAGGTCAAATTTTATCAATGCTATAGTTGCATCTTGTCTCTCAGCGGATTAAAGATATGACGAATGCTACACTTGCTATATCTGAGAAAATAAATCATATTCCTATTGTTTTCATGCAGGTATATCTTGATGAAAGGTCGTTAAAGTTTGCTAGGCCGGTTAGTAAGCGGCTACCCTATGCCGACACCAAATGGTGTCCGCAAATTCCAACTTTTCGATAGGGAATGAACTCTGACCCTACAGCCCAACACAAATGTCCAAATATCAAAAATGGGGTGGCAAGGGTCAGAGGAAACTTGGACTAGGCCAAGCAGTAGCGTGGGAAAATGGCTGTCATTCCTTAAGGATATGACAGTAAGACAAACTTTGGATAGGCATACAAAGTCAAATGCCTGAGCTGAACATCGGTTAACACTGTTATTTGGGCAATAAGACCTAGACGCCCAAAACATAAATATCAGTGTCAAGGTCTTACATGTAGGACTAGTCCTACAACTAGTCCTACAATGTAAGACATAGCACCTTTTTGTTTTAGTGCTATGTCTTACTACCCAAAAAACGACTTGGTACAGCATCTTCCGATATCTGTGGACATCGGAACGAGTAGTCAAAGTTCCAGGAATATCTCATGCTTGGCAGCCTATATCAACACTCTTCCACTAATTTATGTGTAATTAATATACTTACTGTGCTGTCTTTATCCTGGTGGAATCAAAATATGACACTAGCAAATGGATGCATCTTCATGTTCCGTTGACATACATTTGAATTTGTTGTAATGCGACGGTAGTCGAGGTACGCCAGAGTATGTTCAAGTAGGTTCATGTGGGGGATATGTTTCTTGAATGAAATGAAACGTTGCTTACAGTTCCAATAGGCATAATATATTTTTGTTCGTTTCATTAAAGAATAATATTTCAACTTAACCCGATTTCAGCATTCCCCGCTTTCATCGCTTTCCAGCCAAATGAAATGTGTGCTAATGAAAATTGAAAACAGGTCCATTCGTTTTGTGAGAATCTGAATTTATTAGAGAAAAGACATCAGAGTAGGTAAAGTCTGACAAAAACATAACTTTCCTTTGTAGAAAAGCATCATTACTGGCTGCCAGTTGTGTGTGATATTCCTGAAAATTTGACTTTCATTCCATTGTTAGTCGACATCAAAACACGCTACACAGCGCCGTTAGTTAGGCTGCAAGACCCATCATCCACCCACCCAGAACAAAAATATCGAGTGATGTGTCTTACGTTGTAGGACTAGTACTACAACGTAAGACACATCACCCGATATTTTTGTTCAAGGGGGTAATGTACTAAAACAAAAACAACATGTGCTATGTCTTACACTGTAGGACTGAAGTAGGACTAACGAGCCGCAAGACTGAGAGTACAGTAGTAGATGTAGCAGAGACCCTAGTAGTCCTAAAATGTAAGACGCCTCCATTTATATTTGTGTTTTTGGGGTTGCGTAAATTCAAAATATTTCCCATATTAAGTACACCAGAAATGTCTGTTCTATACCATGGAATGGATGTTGGTTCTGGGATTTCCATCATCTTTGTCACATTCTCCTGCAATAACAACTTTTTGGTTGCAGAAATAGCCAAGGTAGTGCGAATGACATCCGTGGTGTTCGGAATACTGTCGTCTCTTTCCGACCGCGTCGAACCGAATCTTATTTAAAATATCGTTTAAGGTGGCACACTAAAATTTCGTATTTTGCAGATTTTTAAAGAAAAAGAATTTCCAAGGATTTCCTCACTGATTATACTACCTATTTAAAAATGACAGTGAAAATGATATTATTGTTAAAAGAACTTTTAACAATCTTTATTTTGGTGTATAATTGATGTACAATGCTGTCGGGCATTTCTGCGCATCAAAGATCTCCGTCTCCAAAGCGGAAGCTAAACTAGTCTGGTTCCCTGCTTAGTCTACTCCATGCCTTGCGGAGTATAGCGGAGTGCAACGCAGGGAGCATACTAAGCAGGGAACCAGACTAAAGCTAAACGCGTAACGATTTCGACCGATTGATGGAAATAAAATACCGCAATGCTTACCATTTGAAAAGAGGCAATTGTCACCAGAATATTCTGTTCAAAATAATATTAATTTTGGACATAACGGATTCCATCCCCATGTTTTCGCAACTCGCGATATGTCGGCCTATTCTGCGCACAACTTTAAAAAGATGTAATGTTTATCCATCGGGAAATGAAATGCATTACTTTGAACTGTTTCTGTCAGTAGTATAGTAATAGGCTGATCCTAAACCAAATACGGGTTCTAGACCAGAGGCCCCACCCCCTTCAAAATAAATATATTCTGACATTTTTTCACCACCTCAGAGACCCCCTCTCCTAAATTTTTATATAAAAAACCACCCTCCTTCTCCAAATTTCAGTAAACCAAAAGCGGATTCTAGATCAGAGACCCCCACCCCACTACAAAAAAAAAAAAAAAAAAAAAAAAAAGAAAGAACTGGAGACCTCTAGATTTTTTCTAAACATCTACTGTTGTAACCATATTTTATGATAATCTTTTTCATACCTGCTGACTCTCATTGGTAGGATATCCGTTAACATACTGTCAATGATACGAAACTCGCGTATTAAATTGTCCATGTCATATTTTACACCTCGCAAGTAAGATCGTATCTGATCAAGTAATTTTTTGTAAGTGATACTTGCTGTTTTACAGGAACTTTTTGTTTGTTTCAAGTTTGGGTTCAATCTTTTTACATGCTGTTGAAAGAGAGACACCGACACCAGATATTATTAGCAAAAACGGATTTAATAATGCTCCACATGAGATTATACCAGAGCTAGTCATTAACAATGGCAAATATGATATTACTCGAAGTATTCTACGGTAGTATTTATAACATTCTTTTACACACCAGAGGATTTTATGATAAAATTTATAATATTGTACTAGTGCGTCAACATCTTGTTTTGGAATTTCTTCTGAAATATATTTGAAATCGATGATATGTTTTTTCATTATACAATATTTTATACAAAACCAAGAGTTCTGGTACCAGCAATTGAATCAAGAAAATCACGAAATTTATTATTGTTAGGATCAGCTATAAAAATTCTGTATTTGTCATAAACATCTGACGAAGTATCCTTATATCGTTCATCTGTTAGTACCTCATTTTTCTTTAACCAAGTGTATGAGTCAAAAGTATTTCCTACTTCAAGTTCATACAAATCTGTCTCATTCACCAAATTACTCTAATCGCTTTCTGTTTCATCAATATACCTTAATACCAAGCTTATCTGATTTAACGTAAAATTTTTAGAACAAGATGTTGTCTGATAATTGCATATACGACAACGAAATTTGCTAGCTTTAATTTTTTGAGTGATTTTAATTCAATTGTTAGCAGACCAATAGCAGAATCTACTTTTAACATTAATTTTTCATATGGTTTTGTGAGTATTTTCTCGATTTCATTGTAATAATTTCGTAATGACAATTGTCTAGAGAGCTGAAATGATGGAATTGGAATATCATCTTCTTCACTTATGTCGTAATAAGAATCAATTTTTACTTCCAAATTTGTTTGGTTGACTTTATCAAAAAAACTTTTCTCGCTCAATATCACCAAGATCATTAATTTCGTTGTCAAAATCTTTGATTATTTTTAGAGACCTATCAACAATAATCTGATCAAATTCTGGGTCTTGTTTACGTATCATTGGCAAAATTGTGTTTGAGTACGCTTTAATTAGTAACTCCGTGTCTGGTGTCATAGTAACGATTTTAATTAGGGTTCTTTGTCATGGTAGTACATGCCGAGATGCTTAAAAATGTTTCGTTTTGAAAAACTACTATGTAACGTCCTGTTTCTTTTTATTCCTATTATCCTAGATTCTGAGAGTTTGTCGAGACGATCATAGGTATCGTTCATTTGTTTTTCCACCTGCGTTACTCGTGCTTTTAATAAACCTGATATAATTATCAAATTTATATTTCCAGAATCAAGCTCGAGCAATATTTTTTTTTAACAGGATTTCAGCTTGTTTTTGTTCTTCCAGACAATCATCAGGATGACAGTATCCGCTTATAATATCAAAGTTTCCTAATGCTTCTCTCAGTTGTGGTCTTCGCATATGTATAACAAGAGCAAAATTTGTTTCTCCGTCCAATAATGGAGAATTTATAATTGGAATTTTAAAATTGTTCATAGTATTTATCGCACGTGCAGCTAATGATGCGTCCCTAACATATTTTTCTGGGTTAAAATATTATCATAAAATTCTCTAGCAACAGTTATAATTGGTGGTTCCGACATTATTTTATAGCATTAGATTAAATTTGTTCACAATGATCATATCTGATCATCAAGTGTATATATCTGAAATGCTGTTAGTCCTGGAAATGGATGTTCAGCAGCAAAAACATTAACTCGAAAATATAAGTACTTGTTAAGAGTGTTTTCTGTCGGGACCGTAAAATATTGTGCTGTTGTAATATACGTATTTGCTGTGCAGTATAATATTACCCAGTCGATATCATCGTTTGATCCTTCCAACTGCCAATTATAAATTCGACCAACACTAGAATTTAATCGACCTCGCAAATGAAATTGCCAAATAGCAACTGCAGTGGGACATTTAATTTTAATCCAAAAATTTTCAACTTCTCCGTTGGTCGTCCACTCGTGTCTATCAGAGAAAGCGTAATAAGGATAATTTTCAGGATAATATGATGATGCGCTTACCTCAAACCCGGCTCTGTTGTCAGTTGCCTTATAAAGTGTTGGAATATACCCAACATTGTTTTTAGTTCGTTTTGCACCACCACCAGATACACTGTCAACATACGCTTTATTTGTCAGATCATTATGGTTAACTGGAATACGTGTCGTAGTTATATTTTTTTCTTTTTTTTTTTTCTCTCATGTTTATGTTGCTTGTCACTGGTCCACCAGATTTCTTAAAATATGGAGTAAGTTCTTCTTTTAACTGAGCATAACTAATAGCATCAGTATCATTAGCTGGTGGCGAGGTTGTTGGTAGTCCAGTTATATTTGCATTTGACATAGACAGGTTACCTGTCATTGTGTTGCCGGCTTTGTTAGTTTATTATCGTCAACAGATTTTAGTTGTGCATAACTTACAGCTTGCGTTAAATCTACTGGCGGATATACAGTTTCTATACCTAACACTCGTCGATCTGACATGTTAATAATACCTGTAACCGTTCCACCGGTTTATCAAGTTTGTTATCATCCACATACCTCAACTGTAAATAACTTACAGCTTGAGTTTGATTTAAGTTTCCTGGTGGATATCCAGTCTCTAAATTTGTAATTTTTTCCCTGACGTATCTAAGTTGCCGCTTAAAGTTCCGCCAGATTTATCTAGTTTATTATTATCGACGGATTTTAGTTGTGCATAACTAACAGCTTGTGTGTTATTAAAATTTATTGGCGGATACGCTGTTTCTAAACCTAGTACTCATTGATTTGACATATACAGGTTTCCTGCCATTGTATCACCAGATTTTTTTTAGGTAACCTGATAAATCAATATTGCCGTTTGTTATTGTTGTACTTACAGCTGATGAATCTCCTACTAATGTTCCAAATTTTGTATAATAGCTCATTATTTATTTATTGTCTGACAATTTTTATATAACAAACAATGGCAAAATCACCGATATTAAATTTTGATACAGAGCGGTTGGTGAAACATAAACATAACAATGAACTTCCAGATTGTCATTATCTTATTGTTGGACGAACTGGGTCGGGAAAAACAAATTTGCTTATGAATTTACTTCTTGGAGATAATTTTAACTACGATCGAGTTTATATTTATACAATTAATCCACAGCAAGATAAGTACGAGCTACTAAGCGAATATAATAACAAACTTCGTGATGATCTTGATGCTGGTGAAGATTTTTTTTTTATTATCAAACAACCAGAAGAACTTGTTCCAGTTAATCAGCTTGATTCGTCCGAGCATAAGATAGTAGTTTTTGACGATATTCCGCTAAATAATGAAGAGATGAATAAAATAAGATCATATTTTTCACTGTCACGTAATAAGAAATGTAATTCTGTTTATTTAGCCCAGGGTTTTTATAATGTTGACAGATTTATTCGGCGAAATAGTAGTTGTTTTATATTATTTCCTGGACTAGACAATGTTGATGCTAGAAATATTGCAAACGAGCAATGTGGCGACGTAACAAAAGATAAATTTATCGAACTTTATCATAAAGCGACAGCGGATAAATATAACTTTTTCTTATTTGATAAACTTACACATGATCCAATTAAAATATTTCGTTGTTGTATTGAAAATTATTTGCAGTAAGATGTCTTCCATTTCTTAAATTTTTATAATATTTATATATAATAAAATGGATAAACGAGCAAAATACAGAAAACATATAGAAGATCTAAAGAAACTTCCTCAATCTCAAGCAGCATTGAAGCAGCGAGTACATCAAGCACGACGTGGACAAATAACTGCTGCAGAAGCAACAGCTACGATTCTCAAACCGGTTACTGAGGCACTACATGGAAAACAACCTGAAACTAAACCACTGTCAGAAGAAGAACTTAAGCGACTACAGGAAAAACGTTTAATCGGATTGGTTAAAGAACAACAAGAAGCAGCTGCCGCAAAAATTGTTGCTAGATCTGATGAGGAAAGAAGAAGATTGGCTGAGGCTCTTGTAGCAAATATTGCTGATCCTGTTGCTAGACGAAATGAACTAAATCGGCTGATCAATAATCCAATTTTATTTGAACAAAGATTAGCAGAATTAATTTCACATGAAATTAGGACTGCTTTGGGAAAATTATCAGAAAAATTAAAGGATATTGAAAAAGAACAAGAAAAATTGGACAGTTAGCAGTAAGGGTTTTAAATGTTGACGAAAAAAGACGATTTTATCGAGAAAAAGCACATGGTAAAATAACAAAATCCGAATACAATACTTTTATAGAAGAAAATAATATTAAAGATGTTGATAAATTAAAAACTTGGCCAAAAGAAACATATCATAAACTTATTAATGATTTAAATATAATAATGGCTGATGGCTTTACGTCTAATGCAGAATTAGAAACAACTAATGAAGAAGAACATATGTCGCAACTCTCTGATAATATTAGAGCTGGTACTATTGCTAGAGTATTTCAAAGAACAGCTACTGAAAATAGATACACAAAGTTTGGTAATGGTTGGGATTTTTATAGGAAATTTAAAATAAATGATGAAAATCGCATAAAAGATGCTAAAAAACTAAAAAGTATATTTAGAACTGATAGATCAGAGAGCGTACAATTTCCAGCAGAGATTGAAAAACCACTAGTTGTATTACAAGCGGAGACTGAAAGTAAAGAGAACATTAAAAAAATGGCATCAGATAAAACAGGTTTATCAGATTATGATACTTTTATAAAGAAAATAATATTAAAGATGTTGATAGTATTAGAAAATGGTCACAAAATAAATATGATCATTTTATTAAAAAAATTGGTTGATATTTATGAAAATGGAACGAAAGCTTATAATAAAATTGACGAAGCTAAAGGAGAAGATCTTAAAACATTTTTTGAACAAGCTAGAAATGGTGTTATGACTAATAATTTAATATCTACGGCGAAGAAATTTAGGTCTGGAAAATCCGAATATGCAAAATTTTATGACGAATTTGAATTTAATGAGAATATTCGCATGAGTAAAAGATCTGGAACAGGTGTAAAAATATCTGCATCAACTGCCAAAATGATAGGCAGATAAATGCTGTCGATATCATCAAAAGAAGCTGGAAATGTTGGCGCTGAAATTGATAATGAAATTATTGATATACTTGATCATTTAAGATCGGAAAATTTATTAACATCTGATGAATACGAAACTTTACACGGCGACCTAATTTTATAAATGTCAATTTTATAAATATTAATTTTGTAAAAATATAATAAATATAAATGTCAACAACATTATTACTAGACTCTAGTACGGCCGCGATAGCTAACGCGATAGCTAAAGCAAAAGATAGCGCAAATTTTTCAGTAAATTATATTCCGCCAATACAACTTGATACTGAAAAACAGTATGAAATTGGACTAATTTCATGTACATGTTGGCATTCCACGGCTAACGTGAAAACTGGTGTCAATGATGAATTTGATTTTACTTTAACTCCAGCTCCAGGACCTACGTGGAAATCAGTTAAAATTCCGCAAGGAGCCTACAATGTAACTGATTTAAATAAGACGATACGCGAATTAATAACGAAAAATGGAGGAGTTTCAGACAATTTTGAACTGGTACCGAATTATAGCACATTACGCGCTAGATTAACATTAAAAAATAATTTGATAATAGATTTTTCATCAGCAACAAGCATAGCGTCGCTGATAGGATTTACTCACAAACAATACGGATCAACCACAGAACAAACTATAACGTGTGATGGTGATTTGCCAGTAAATATAACTGACGTAAATACAATATTAATAAATTGCTCCATTGCAATTGGATCTTACTCAGTCCAAGGTAGTAAAGGACAAAGAATATATAGTTTTTCGCCAGACGTTCCACCGGGCTCGCTCATGCAAATTAGTCCGCGGCAAGTTATTTATTATCCGCTAAATGTTGAAAATCAAATAACAACAATAAATATGCAGTTGACAGATCAATCTGGACGACAGCTGGATTTGAATAACGAGGTTGTTACTTACTATTTACACTTACGCACACAATAACAAAGTTATTGTTTTATGCAACCTCAGATATAATGAAACAAAAAAAAATTTCCGAAGAAAAATTATTGTTGGATTTTTGGGAAATATATTTACTAAAATTATTGAGAATGTTCCGGGAATAGCGCATAAAGTTGCACCAATTGCGCTCGACGCGTCAAAAGCTTTTGCAACTGGCGCCGCATCTGCCGCTGGAACTCCTGTTGGACAAAAGGTTGCTGATAAAATTAAAGGCGAGAAACCACCAGTTTCTGCGACAATCAAACAAGTTATATCAGAAATCGCTCCAACATAAGAAACTCAACGTGCTATGATACCAAGAACAAAAAAACTTTTATCACCAAAGGGCGAGCAGATTATACAAAAGTTAGTATCTAAAGCAACAGCGCCGCAATAAAATTTTATATAATCTAATAAACAAAAAATGTCTGTTAAAAATTATCTCGATTTAGCAGAAACTTATGACATCGATATCACTGTAACAGAATTTGAATATATTGAGTATCTCGATGAAAATTCTAATGAACCAAATAAAACTGGTGTCAGAACATTTAATACCCGAGACGAAGATGTATTTCTACTTCCACACAAAGCAATATTGGAAGTTCACGGCCAGATTATGACAGTAGCTAATCCACCTGTCGCAATTGCAGCTGGAACAGAAGTAGCTCTTATAAATGATGGCTGGTGTTTATTTAAAAGTGCCAGATATCAGCTGGCCAATCAAACTGTCGAAGATATTTCAAGTCACCTGCAAGTTGCAAGTAAAATCTTAAATATTATTTTGTTTTCCGACGATTACTCCAGATCGACTGCAACTAATATGATGTGTTTTAAAGATACTGGACGTGGTACAGCTGAATCGACCGAACTTTTCTCGAAAGGTGTTTTAGCACACGGAGCTGATGCCGCTGCAGATGCTGGAATTGTAAGAACTTTTCTTGTTGTTAATGCAGCCGCGCTAGGTATAGCCGCGCCAGCCGCAGACGCTGACGCAAATGCTACAAGAGTTTCACTTATTGCCGCTTGTAATAATCTTGGTATAAAACCACCAGGAGCAGCTGCAAACGGAGCTGTAATGTTAGATTTAATTATCGGGACAATTAGCGTAAGAAATGTACGTTACAATGAAGGTTTTGCTAGGAGAAAAGAACTTGCAGAAGGATCACATCAAATTACAATGATGCTGCCGTTAAGTACAGTATTTGGATTTTGTCGCGACTACAACAAAGTATTTCGTGGAGTTAAACATACACTTATTTTAGATCGATCAGAACAATTTGATTGTTTATTTCGATATGGCGGAGCTGATGTACAGTTTATCATAAATAAACTTGTGCTGTGGATGCCACGAATAACACCATCAGTCACTAAAATGTCAGAATTAAATAGTATACTCGATAAACATACAAACAAAATTTATTTTCAGCAACATAAAATATATCAAACAGCAGTTCCAAATACTACCGACTACACATGGCGAGTTACAACAACATCAAGTGAACAAAAACCACGGCAATTATTTGTTGCATTTCAACAGCAAGCGCGACGTGGTAACCAACAACAAAATAATGCAATATTTGATAATGCTGATGTTAGACGAATATATGCTAGACTAAATTCAAAGCAATATCCAGAACGAGCAATAGAATGTAATTTTGTAGATGACGCTAATAAAAATATTACTCGACCTTACATGTACCTGCTCGACGCAGTGCAAAAATATCAGGATGTTGGAGACGGATCTCAGATATCAGTAGAGGAATTTCGTACACTTTATTCGATATTTTATTTTTATGTTAGTAAACATAGCGAGCGAGCAGTCGACTCAACAGCTGATATTGAAATTACCTGGACACTTGGAGCAGTTTCAGTAGCGCAGTTGTACGTGTACGCGTTTGTGATCAGCGACAGATCTATTACGATTGATTCTGTTGGAGGTAAAATGACAGTACAAGTTTGAAAAACCTTCAAGTTTAATCTGTAATCTGTATATAATGACAAAATATATTGTAAAAGAAATACATTTGACTGATGGTCAAGTTAAAAAATTATCAGGTGCTGTTGCAAAGCAGAGGCAGGTATCATTAAAAGTCGACCCTAACACCTTAGGTGTTTTGGGCATTTTAACAAAATTAATGTTAACCAAAAAACAAGTAAATAAGTATAACCACCGCAAACCTTTTGTTTTAAATTTAAGTGCCACACAAATAACTGTGATGGCAAAACATGGCGGCTTTTTTGGTCCGGCACTATCTGTAATGGCCAGAACGTTAATACCAAAACTTTTGCCAGTACTTGGTACATTAGGATTAGCAGCAGCGTCTGGCGCAGTATCTGGCGCAACGAAAAAAGCAGTATCAGGCGATGGAATCATCCACGGCAGTGGTATTGTTGGCAGTGGAATAAAGAAAATTTCCGTTAAAAATTACTTGTAATTTTGCCAATTTTGCAAGTTTAACTTTCAGTTTAGTTTTATGTGGACTGATAAATATAATGCCACGACGAAAGACAGCAAAAAGAAAGACAACGAAAAAAAAAAAGACACAGTGACGTCGAAGAGCAACCAAAGGCGGATTTATAGGACCGTTGCTGGCGGGAATAGCGGGAAGTCTACTGCCAAATCTACTGGGAATAATACGAGGACTAACATTACCGGGCACACGGAGATGAAACCTCTAGAGATAAAATCTCCTGCGTTAAGTAACTTTGATATACTTGATAAGCTAAAACAAGTAAAAAATTTCCACGGAGTTCATTCCAAAGATGAACTTAGCGCTGTACCAGCTGGGTGCTCGTGTGTGATAAATATACAAAACTTCAACGACGGATCAGGTACACATTGGGTAGCAGTTTATAATAACAACTATTTTGATTCATTTGGAATTCCACCAAGTGACGCAATAAAAAAATATATAAACAAAAATTATAAAATAATAAATTATTCGTACAGTCAACTTCAACCTATTGGAACATCAGCTTGTGGATATTATTGCGTAATGTTTATAAAACAGATGAATAAAAATCCAGATTTTTTAAAATTTATTTTACAATTTGACAAGCATCCTTCTCACGCCAATGATGAGATTGCATTGAACTTACAAAATTACTAGTAATTTTATCTAAACTTGTGTATATAATGTCAACATATTGTCTCAAATGTAAAACTAAAACAGAAAATATCAATGAAACAACAGAAAAAACAAAGAACAACAGGATGATGCTAAAAAGTATTTGCGCAATCTGCGGAAAAAGAAAAAGTATGTTTTTGAGGAAATTGTCTGGAGCTGGATGCGACAAGATTATTTTAGTAGATGACTGATAAATAATGAAATGCAAGTGTGATTCTGACAGAGATTTATGTCTTGAGCACAATAAAATTGTCACATACTGTCAACAATGTAAGAACAGAGAAATTATAGGAACAGGCATAGACATACATAAAGTAATTGGCAAATTGCCGAAACCAAAAGGCGGTTGGCCATAAATATACTGGACCTTATAATCCATTAGATAAACAACTAGATGAAAACGATAATCCATTACCAGGACATTAACCTTACAATCAAGTTGATGAGATAGCAATGCATCATGATATCTGCTATCTTGATATAGAACGTCCTGATAACGTTCGTGTAGAGAACTCAAAATCAGACTGTGATAAAGTAATGTTGGACGAACTTCGTGATATGAAACCTGCAAACGGCCTGCTTCACAAGCTACGAGAAAGGGTTGACCGAAAGTTGGTGCAGGGTTTTATTGGAGCAAAATACAAACTCGGGCTTGGAAAGCCTCGTCTCGGAAAAGAACTGTATGATGACCTTACAGCGACACAGTCGCTAGCGACAGAGCTACACAAACCTAAAAAAAAAAAGTTTCCGCGACGTAAAGTTGTCGCAAATGTCGTTGACGATATCTGGGCGATAGATTTAGTTGATGTGTCAAATCTAGCTGAATTTAACGTTGGAGCTGACGGCTCTCCAAAGAAATACTTGTTTAATGTCATAGATGTTTTTAGTAAATATGTTTTTAGTGTTCCAGTTTCAGATAAGACAGGAAGGTCGATAACTGATGCGCTAAAACAAATAATAACAACTACAGAAAGAAAACCAAATAGAATCTGGACTGATCACGGAGCAGAATTTTTCAATAAAAAGTTCGAGCAGTTTTTGCTCCAAAATAATATCAAAAAATATGTTACAGGAAATGAAGGTAAAAGCGTTGTCGTCGAGCGATTTAATCGCACCCTAAACGAAAAAATTCATAAGGATCTGACAGCTAAAAATACAAATAAATATATTGATAATTTACAGAACATTGTTGACGAAAACAATAACACGAAACATCGAACCACTAAAATGTCGCCAGATGACGCAATTAAAAATCCGATATTAGCAAACGAGAACATGTACCGCAGACATAAATTTAAAGTTGGTGATCGAGTTAGAATTTCTCTAACGAAAAAAAAACATTTAAAAAAGGATTTACTCCAAACTGGAGCGAAGAAGTATTTGTTGTTGATAAAGTACTTTTAACAATACCTGTAACATACGCGCTGAAGGATTTATTGGGTGAGCCTATAACTGGTAGTTTTAACGAACAGGAACTTCAGAAAACTTCCCAAGACGTATTTGTTATTGAAAAAGTTATTAGAAAGCGCGGCGACAAAAGTTTAGTTAAATGGAGAGGATATGGCGATAAATTTAATAGCTGGGTACCAACTAAGTCTATCTAATAATGTTATTATAAATTTCTTCGTACTTTACAAGTACAGATTTAAATTTGATAGTTTTACATAACGAAATTAAGTGTAATTTTCTTGTATTATCAACTGGCATTAAATTAAATATTTTAACAAAAATAAGATCATATTTTATATTTCTTTGATGGCCAGTTATTTTTACACCAAGAAAAGGTTTGATAAGCTGCCAAAATATTTGTTGTTCAGCAACAGTAAATTTAAATTTTATTATTTGTTTAGCGATTTGATATTTAACATTATATCGTACAGTTGTCCGCCTGCTGTAATTTTTCTGTCAGCGACAGCAACCACTTCATCGTCGGATTCGTTGTCGTACAAAATATCATCTTCGCTATAGCTAGAAAATTTGTCGGTGACATTGTCGTTAGTGATTGTATCGGTAGAGATAAAATCTCCCGCGTATATATCAGCAAGTCGCTTAATCAAGTTCATATTATAATATACTTTTATCTAATTTATAATAATAATGGCCAGCGAAACGAAATCTCCAGAAGCAAAATATAAAATAGCTCAAGAACTTGCAGCTCACAAAAGTATCAAACTAATAGTATAGTATCATATGATTTTATCAAAGTTACCTGCGCTTCAGAAAGATATACCTGATATAATTTTTGAAAATACAAGTTTCGACAGAGAAATTTCATAACCATATCTAACAGCTAAATCACGAAAAATATTAACTGGAACAAATATTGCCACAGTCGCCGATGAAATACACCAAGAAATAAAAAAAAAATTGAAGGAATTTACTTCATCTGGGTCAGGTTGGAAATTTGAAATGATAAAGGAAGTTTTAATTCATACAGCAAGATATAACGTACTGCGAGGTAGTTCTTACGTTGATCTTCCAAAAAAAATTTAAAAACCAAAAATGCTGTATAAATGTCAAAAACAACGACGATCAATGTTTTCGTTGGTCAATTTTGTCTGAGAGACATCCTCAGAGTGACCACAGTGACCGAATTGAAAAGTATTTGCCATACAAAGACGAACTAGATTTTAACGGAATAACTTTTCCAGTGTCAGAAAATCAGATAGCAAGGTTTGAAAAACAAAACAATATTTCAGTAATTGTTTTTGGACTAGATGAGCGAGAAAATGTTTATCCAAGGTATATTTCAGAAACTGCTACACAAAAGACAATAAATTTATTATTTTATCGAGGACATTACGTTTGGATAAAGAAAACTTTAACGGCTTAGTTGGCGGACAGTATAATAAAAATAAAAAGAAGAAATATTTCTGTTACAGAATTTTGCAGGGTTTTTCTAAGAATGAGAAACTACAGGAACATCTTAAATACTGTGCCAACGTTCAAAGAATAACTATGCCCGGCGAAAAATAAAAAAGTCTTAAAATTTAAAAAAATTATGATCATAAGCTAAATATACCTTTCGTTATTTATGCGGATTTTGAGTGCCTACTCGTTCCAGTGGCTGGCGTTGAAAATAATCCAAATAAATCAAGTACAAGAAAAATACAGCAACATGTTCCTTGCGGAATAGCTGATAAAGTAGTTTGTTACGTCGAGGATAAGTTTTCATGTCCAGTAAAGTTATACAGAGGTAAAAGTCCGGCGGTATGGTTACTTAAAAATCTTATAGACGATGTTAATAAAATTTCTAACAAATTATTTAAGACAGCTCCAATGAAAATAACGTCTAAACAACAACTTCAATTTAACGAAGCGGTTAATTGTCACATTTGCGAAAAGTTATTGGTAGACTCAAACGGAGTCCGTGATAAAGTTCGTGATCATTGTTATTTAACTGGACAATACAGAGGGGCAGCTCATAATAATTGTAAGTTAAAATTTCATGCACCAAAGTTTATACCTGTCGTCTTACATAACTTTCGCGGCTATGATAGTCATATCATTGTAGAAGCTTTTGGCAACGAGGAAATTAAATCTAAACTAAAACTAAATAATAAGATAAAATGTATATCAAATAATTTTGAAACGTATATGTGAGTTACTCTCGGAAAATTACGTTTTATTGACAGTCTGCAATTTATGGCAGCTCCGCTAGATGAGCTTGTAAAAGGTTGTAGCATTTTTAATAATCTGCGAAGTTGCTTTGGTGAAAACTATGTCGATCTGACAAAAAAAGGTATATTTCCGTATGAGTATCTCGACGACTGGAACAGATTTGATGAAACTTCTCTGCCTAGCAAAGATAAATTTTACTCGCAGCTAAAAGGCGAAGATGTGTCATACGACGAATACAAATATGCACAAGATATTTGGAATAAATTTAGTTGTAAAACATTTGGTGATTATCATGATATGTATTTGAAAACAGATGTTTTATTACTAGCAGATGTTTTTGAAAGTTTTCGTCGAGTAAGCTACAGCAATTATGGACTAGATCCTTGTTGGTATTATTCTGCTCCCGGGCTGTCGTGGGACGCTCTACTAAAAACAAGCAAAATAGAACTGGATCTCTTGACAGATGTCGATATGTTTAATTTTATTGAAAAAGGTATCAGAGGCGGAATTAGTGTTATAACAAAAAAATATACAGTAGCTAATAATAAATATCTAAAAAAAGTATGATACAAATCTCCCGTCGAGTTATATTATTTATCTAGATTGCGTCAGTTTGTATGGATATGCAATGTCAGAGCCAATGTCGTGCGGTGGATTTCATTGGATAACTCCAGATCAATTTCTTAGAGAAACTGAAAAAGATTTACCTATAAA